>JAYRCB010000099.1:157646-193409 GCA_036026315.1 Trachelus stipa
CGTGTGGACATATGGGTCTGGGTGTATGTGTATGGTGCTTGCACTGTATGTGTTTGTATGGTGCTTGCACTGTATGTATTTGTATGGTGCTTGCACTGTACGATGGTACAGGAAGTGACGGGAGCCTGTTTACTGTTTACCAAATCACTTCTCTATACTTTTCTCCAACAGTTTAGTCCACTGGGAATCAAAGGGTCGATGGGGCGGCTCGGCAGCCACATATTTAATTTAGTGCTCGACACAAGAGGGCGTTGGTACATCTGTCAATGCGCCTTGCGATTGGGGGGAAGGGCTGAGTTATTGGTGGTTGTCAGCACTGGGCTGCGGTGCCATAAACACGTGCTCCGATTTCGCGGTAAATCTCGTACGTGGTACCCACAAGCAAAACCCTTGTATATGGCTTATTGCTGTGTAGTGGGTAAAATGAAAAAAAAAATGGTCTGGCTATGTGGGTCAGGAAATGTTTTTGATTGTGTGATTGAAATTTGAAAAATTTTCTAAATGCCTTTTTTTTACGTGCAAGTGAAACGGGAACGAGTAGTGTGTACTTTGAGAATTCACTGGCAGAGACTTTTCAATTTGTCACCGCTGTGTAATATGAAACAGGACGTGTTTGACCAGCTAAAAGTTTCAAGCCGCGTTTCGAATGTCGCTGCTGGCGACGGTCCGCGGCGTTTAAACCGCCCTTAATAGAATCGTTGGTACGCGATGCCGACGGGGGGTAGTTTTTTTTTAGAGTTGTGTACTCGAAATCTAAGGGGTGCAGTTTAAATAAGGACCGACTGTTCGTTCGCACGGATTTTGCGGTGTCCCTGTCATTACAGACTGAAGTTAGGGGATGAAGAGCACCCTTGCGGACAAGGGATGAAATTCCACGAGGAATTTATAAAACGTACAAGATACTGTCTTAGAGATAAAAAATAAAAATAGCCAAGTGCCTATCCACACACCCCTTCCTACCCCTCGCTTTGAGAAAGCAACCCCTCGCAAGGGGGTTGGTTGAATATTGATCACCTTTTTCCAGATAGAAAAATAGTTTGGAGCACCTCCTCAAAACTTCGAGGGCTCTTTCGAGTCTTGCCATCTATACGCCGACTAGGGGTTGGCTATGTAACAATGGCGGCCAAAGACAGGCAGACAACATACACGAGAAAGGCATTAAAATTCAAGAAGTGAAAATAACTTAGGAATCACGTAATAATATTATCAAAACGAAAGAGGAAGTTGAAAACGTGCCTTTTTTTAACACACCATAAACCCCTATATAAAACGACCCGAGATTTGGAAAAAATTTGTGCTAAAAAAATTTTTTATTATTAAAAAAATCTAGTCGCAGCTTCTCAATTTCTATGACACAGGTGAACCACTCAGCACCCAGGTATACCAACCTAACGTGTTAGCGTATCTAAAAAAAAGCTTGGTACCAGCCCACCCACGTATCAAGGCACATGCGGGCCCTGGGCAAAGCAAATGAAAAAAAAAATATTGTTCGCGCCCCGATGACGTCACACGTAACACACGTAGAGACACCCCATACGACACTAGTGACACGCCGCCATTTCTAAAGCGTTAAAAAGAACCCCGAAGAAATCCCTTGTAAAAGAGATAGGGGTAGAAAAGGGGGCAGTGGCGCCTGTAGAAAGTCCCTCGAACGTAAAACTAGAGAATGTTTCTATTCCGAACGGCAGTTTGTCTCACCCTGCGATTCTCTCGTCCAAAGTACAATACCAATGATGCTACCCTCTTTCAAGTACAATATTCTACCCCCGACCCACCTGACTCCTGAACAAGGTCCCCAGGGTCCGGTAAAACCCTTTGATAGAGAGCATTACAACCCTCATCAGAGAGCAAAGTGTCCCAGTCATCAGATATTTTCATGGTGTTTTCCATATGAATATTAAAAAAAAAAATTTAACCCGCCTCTCGTCCCATCAATTTTTTCCAGGTACACCCGTTACACGGAAAGTTTAATTCCGTCCGATTTATACAGGGTGGCTCGTATCGGCACGGACTTTAATACGAAGAAAGGTGAAGGAAGCTCCAGGGATCATAAATACAGTTTATCCGGTGGCGCGCCCATCCACGCTCATTATTCTGAAATATCTCATTCTACCGCCATTACCAACCCGCCACTGGCGTCTTCGGTATCGCGGGTAGCATCTCCGAGAGCATCCCAGCTCCGTATACCGTAACCACCCCCGTGTCTCAAGATTAAAAAAGTCTTATCTGGACACGGACGCGGAGGCGTCCCGCTCCGAGAGGAAGGAGCGAGAAGAATCAGAGGGCGAGGCATACCGAGAAACGTTAATTGCCCAATAAACCAGAGTTATGGGGGAGGACGCTGAGCGTCGGGACGTCTCCGCCATAAGGAGACCTGGAAATGACGCGGAAAGACGTTACTTTTACTCCTCGTCTCTACCCCTCTGTCCCTTACAATTGCAGTTAAAAATTTTTTTTTTCCAAAACCATCCCCTAAAACGTAATATCACCACTGATTCTCTCGTTTTCAGCAACCCCTTACGACACCCCCAAGATCTCTTACTTAATCCCCAGCCCTTCGACGTGTTTCCATAATAATCTTAATCAAGTGTATATTAAAAAAGATATGTCATACGATGAAGTCACCCTGTATATTACGCTATGGTAAGGGTGAAAATAGGTGTGCGCTGATTATAAGGAAACAATAAGTATACACGGTGGGCACGTAATACAAGAGGTATAACAACTGTCTTTTTTAAATGGGAGCTATTATACGAATACGCATGGTCGGACTTAATAAACAGTGTCTGCTGTCAGACGGGATCAAAATATTTCAATCCATAAACGTGGCTACGTTGGTACAATGGCGGCACGTGTTAATAGGATTACCCAGGGTGCAACGGGTGTGTACAATCCAGGACACCGTAGACATGAGACATGGGATGACAGGATAGCATGTGCCCACGCAAGGAGTACGTGGAGGAGGCCTAAAGAAGATTCTATAACGGGTGTGTCTCTTTGGTAGGGACGAGAGGAAAAAAAAGAAGAGCTAAACGTGCGTTGGATTATTTTCAAAATTTTAAACAGACTGTGGAAATGATACGGCCATGCTGTTGGAGGAATGGACGAAATGGACCATTCGACTGGATGCTGTAGGATTATGATTATCGTCCGAGAGAAATATGATTTATCCTGTCGCCAGGCTCATTACTGGCTACAGGTCTTGTCACTTTTATAGCCGCACCCTATGCCGTGTCATAATTCGGAGACACACGGTAGCGTCTTGGGTATTTTTCAAAATTATATAATTTTCGACACGCTGCTAGAATTTTTGTTAAAAAAATTTTTTATTCACTAATTAGTCATTATACCTGACCTCGGATACAGGTGGGTCTGTAAGGATGGATTTGGAAATGTTTTACTTGTCCCTTCCATGTAGACGACTATGTAATACACTGTCCATGGTGCGTATGGTCTATCTATAGTGTACTACCTACTCCAAAAGAGTTCCTGATCTGTAAATAAGATTCTTCCCTAAGCCTCATTTTCTTGAATGCCTAACATTTTTTTTTCTCTCTCGCGTCCGATTATCCCTGGTAACAGGACAGCGGATCGGTGGGTGGAAGGGGTTTTTATGGAGAGCATAAATATGGGGTATTATTCTCGGCTCTGGCCTGCGCGACTTGCTCGACCGTACCCTGATTTATAGGCACGGCTTGTGAACATGGCTGCTGGTATTTTTATTTAAATTTAATACACTCCACTTGCCAGGATATCATCCCACCAGGTTTGGCCACTGATATCGCCGTAACGGATCACATTTTTTTTAATAACGCATAAAATACCTAACAATTTTTACCTATTTAAAATTAATAACCCACAAATTAAAAAAAATAATATTCATACCTACTGACAAAATCATCGTCAAACACAAACTATGATAACAGGTAATCAAAAGCGTACAAATTACCCAACGTAAACAAAACCATCTAAAACTTCTCCATTTGACAGATCTAACCTACCACGTGGCAGTGAATACCAGGTAAGGCCCAAGCTGCTCCAGATCCCCAGGGATGTAATCCTTATACCCGACATACTCGTGTATAGGGTGACCGTGGGAGAACGTGCAGGGGGTGCGTGTCCAATACGAAACCGTACGAAGCTTTCCAAAAAAAGATTTATCGATAACGCGTAAGGGATGAATTCCGAATTACATGTACATACTATTCTTGTACCTTGATCAACGGATGCTAAAAATCCCCAACGATTTTGATAAGGGATGAAAAAAAAAATTGTCAAGACAGTCGACCCCAAATCGAATCAGCTTAGCCTTCGATAAATTCAAGGACAATATGTTTCCTGGCTGTGGCTGCAGTCCTGTCGAGGGTAGTTCGGAGGGGATGAACTCGGTGCTTGTAACTCGGTTAAACCGGCACGGATATTTCATTAGCCACCCCCCGTACGCGACCCCACGAGTCAGGGCGGATCGGGGCCATAGGTCGACTTAAAACTGAGAGGGCTCGCGTATTCGCGTTCGCCACATTAAGTCAAGAGCACCCCAGGCTAAATTGTTGACACGACAAATACATTGCGTTACGGTCTCGTGCGACACGCGTGGGTCCCTCTCAATTTTCGAGGGTTGCTTGGAACTCGTGTATACAGGGGGTAGTAAGAGTGTCATCCCCTATCGAAGTAAGAGTAGATTTGAGCAATATATACAAACCACGTGAAATCAGCAATAATTTATTTCCTCTCATGGACCGACCCTCGATATTAATTTTTAACCTTAAAAATTGCATATTACGTCTGCAACCTCATCTTACCTGCCCATCCAGATCAGGGATGCTGGGGACGCCTCGAGCTACCCCGTAAGCTGGATATACACGATGGACCATATACAGTGCACTTGGTCACTCGTGGATGCACAGTGCAGGGTGTTATCGCAAGCATTAGCTTTCAACCGGGTTCGCCGGATATAAAGGTAGCCCCTGGCAGCCATTACCCGGACATTGTCCGTGTGAGACTGGGGCCACTCTTTTTCTCTGAGCAACCCGTTACGTTTCTTTTTTCTCTTCTTCTTCTTCCTTTGCTTTCTCCACTAGGTCCCTCTCTCTCTTTCTTTCTTTCCTCTGCCTTACTCTCCTAGCACCAGTACCAACTTCCATTCCGAATCGCCCTACCCCTTTCACACTGTTACCACCCCCTCGGTAAGACCCACGAGGACGAACCCTCCCCCCGTGAAAATCCAGTCGCCAGAGAAAACCCTTATCAGCATTCTCAACCCGGCCTGGCAACACCTTGTCGCAAATCCATTTCGCACTCGGTGAATTTCTACTGGTACGTACTTGGAATACGTACGAGGATCGAGTTGCGAATTCCGTCTTGCTTTTTGCGCGATATTACAAAGCTGTGCATTAAGATGGTCTCAGGGGATGATTATCTCGTGGACCGCAGACTCTTTGAAATGATGATAACGAGAGCTTCGAAAATAAATTACAGCGACGATGGAGTCAACGTGGGTTCGCGTGAGGTAAGTGAAAAATTTATTAAGAGACTCTAATTGACGGTTTATGGATGTAAATTCAATTGGATCGCTGCGTGTTTACGCGATTAATGTACAGGGGCGTAGAAACGGGGTGCACGGTATGACGGGTCCTTTATGCAGGGCAATGGGGTAAAAAAGACTGAAATATTGGCAAGCGGTATCTCAACAAATTAGCTCGATGAAATGCAGATGGAACACAAAGTGAGTGTCGAGTTGGAGTGGGTGGGAGAGGGCGGGGGGGGGGGGGGGTATTGACGAGGAGGGTTGGTGAATAAGGGATGAGGGAATCGACAGGATCGACAGGATGGGCTTGGAGACTGTAAACGGGGGTGTATAAAAGAGAGAGAGAGAGAGAGGGAAGAGGAGCGAATCAAAGTAAAGTCGTTGAGGCTCATTGAGCTGGAAGTAACCGACAGAGTGCCTTCCATGCCGCGCTACTAATCTTATGCAATTACTTTACAATTCACTTTACCGGTTAGCACTCACTGCCAATAGAACAATCTGGGAAATCGAGTTAGCAGACGAAACTTTAGAGATTCACGTTGGGCGGGTTCGATTTCTTTTTTTATGCACCGTGGAAGAATTTTAAAAAAATATTTACATACCGAAAAGATCGTCTGGCGTGACAAAGATTATATATTTTTTGGGGGGGGGGGGGAATAAAAAAAAATTTTGTAATATTAAAGAGGGAATCGGATACGTCGATTCCGGTAGAACCCTTATGACAATGTCGATTTCTTTGTGCTACCCTATCCCTATCCAATCTTAGTTATTGAAAACTACAAGACAGACCTAAACAATCGAGGACCCCAGGGACAGGAAGGCAGCGCCATTTCATTAAGGCGCGTTTCACTTCCGGCGGTGAGTTTCTACGTCGGCTGAGCTGCAAAACCGTATCAATGGAAACGGGAACGTCTGTCCTACCGATAACAGGGAGCCGTCAGGACCCAGAACGTCTCGATAGGGTCTGTTCCAGTTGCATTCAGACGAACGAAAGGTGCCTTGTGGGGGATGATCAAACATAGTCAGGGTCATGACCTTTTTGATATCAGTATTACGTGGTATCGGAACAGGAGCGATCCAATGATCCATTCTGGACTAGGACGATCGGTGGTTCGTATCAGTGACGTCATTCAGGATCGATCCGGGGCCCTGTCATCAAGATCGAGTCTGATCGTAATGGACCCTTTTAATTTTAAAATACACTCACGGGCGTATGGGCCAATGCGAAACGAACGAACATCGGGATTTCAATCTGTCCGGAGCAACTGGAACTGAGCTTGCTCCTAGTACCAGGCAGCCATTATAGTGATTGACTGGCACGGGATGGCGTATCGGGCCTTCTCCTCGAGTAAGATTACCTCTCGAGGCATAGAATGGGAGAAGCATCCCCTGTGTGTCCCTTTTGAAAAAAAAAATTCACCACCTTCCAGGATGAAGGGGGGGGCTGAAAAAGTGCGCGTAGGCAGATAGGGATTCGGTAGAGAGGAAAATCTACGTATCCTGGGTGTCCTACGACCTAGTGCACCATCTTCGAGGAAATACCTTCCCTATCGAACTCTTTCAAAGCTTTCACGGTGTCTTATCTTGAGCGCGAAGTGAACCCCATAAAAACACATATATAACATACGCGATATCCACATACGGTGACATGGATAAAATTCCGCAAAAATTTTTTTTTTTACATTTTAACCCACTTTTTTCGTATATAATAATTATACTATTGAGAATAGGTCTAAGGTTCGCGTATTCACTCTTATCATCGCTATAGATTTTCCGCTATAGAAACAGGACCATATGGCGTCAGTAGACTAGCTAAACGTTCAGGCACCATCATCATCGTCATCAGCATCACCACCGTAGGTAGAGCATGCGCGTGTGCACGCCCATGTAATCAAGAAACGCCAGGATCCCATGGAGCCCCATAGGACTACCCTGCCCCCATAGCCCCCCATGGCAGGGGGGCTGGCAACGTTGCCGCCGACATGGCAAACCGTGATTAACTTTTCGCCATAGCACCGCGCCCCATTCATTTGCCATTCATTCACGTCCGCACGGATTACGTATGGGAGTGGAACTCGCGATGAAGCGAATGACTATAGTTCATAGGGGAGAAGCAACCACCCCAAAGCGCCGGCCCTGCCGTTCGGGTCCGACCCCATACCCCTTTTTTGAGTGATTGAATTTTTATTCCCTATACCGAGTAAGAGGTTTCGAAATTCCCGAAGAAAATCTTTTTTCCGACCAATGCAATTCGACATTATTTGACGTCGGAGGGTTTTACGAAATTTTAGAATTCTCCAAAGCTCCGAAGGTTAAGGGATGAATGTCCGCTCGAAGATATTTCGTTTATATGGGAATATTGAAATTCTTGTAGGGGGTGGTTGTTGCATTGTTATAGAGAGCAAAGACGTAACCGGTATTAGGCATTAGACTACCAAATAAGTTCGTACGTTCCTGGTTCGGGGGTGGACACCCCCTCTCGTGGCACCCGCATACCCAACCCCAGGGGATGCAATCAGAACGTTTCAATCAACAGTCGCTCGCTTTGCCGACAAGGGTGAGAGGGTGGTTAAGGGGGGTAGTAGCAAGGGGGTGTACGTGGCGGCCTAAAATCGGTCTCTACCGACGTGTAAGGGGTGGATCGGCCCTGGCGATTACTCTGATAACCAACGGGCATTAAATCTTGGACCGAAGAGGGCGGAAACCCCTTCTGCTCTTTGTCACAGAGTGGTTTTAAGGTGGTGAGTCACCGGGAGGCTTTAAAGTGGATGTAAGATCGAAGATTAGGGGTTGCCCGTGGGGGGGAGGAGATGAAATGGCGAAGATCGAAATCACAAGAGAGATGGGCAAAAGCTAAAATTATTGCGTAACGAAGACTTGCAAATTTTTTATAACGGGTTTCGATGTGTTATCATTGGATATCAAAAAGAAAAAATTCCTAAAAATGTCAAACAGCACGAACTGCCACGAGCCAATGAAAAAACTCTTATCTCTTATCAATCTAGAGGGGGTGGAGAAAAAAAATCAAAAATTGCCATACGAGAGGTTTCGCGCTCGAATTGAAAAACTCGAGGGGGGGGTATAAAAAAAATCTTTAGGCAATTTCTCGCACCCTTTTTCGTGGTACGGTCGCGATAAAGCGACGTCGACGTCGCGACGGCATTGCGTCTCGAGGAGGAAAACCGGCTGTAGGATGATGGTGCTGGGAGATGGTGAAGCGCCAATAAGGAGTATATCTATATATACAGCATCCCTTGGATAGCTGTAGGTACTTCTCTTGGTATACGTAACCCTGCTCTCGGTGTTGGTACATCGTTGGATGCTGGAGGATGGTCTATCAGCATATTTCAAAGATAAGCCTTCCCCTACCCTTCCTTCTTCCCCTATAGGAGCTCCTGCCGGGCCATCAGCCATAATAACAATCCGATATGATTACGCCATAATCGTAACGCAGCCAGCGGGTGGGAAGCGAGTCCGGGTAAAATTACGTCGGGGAATTGAGATACCGTGTTTACGTCTTATAAAGTGCCGCGTATAAACAAAATTAAACAGACCCGTAGTCCGAGGGTTAACGCAGTGCGGAAAAGGGGTTGGACGCGAGTCGAGTCCAATGACTCTGGCTTAATTAACGAATCCCAGCATGTATAGATAAAGCGTTTTACAAGCGTCGCCCGATCCTAAAACAATGAAAAGCGACAGAGACGGCCGAAGGAAAATTCACTCCCGCGAAATCCTTGTCGGAGTCAAGGCTGAGAAAAAATTTTTAAAAATTTTTATCAGCGACGTATCTTGAGTATCACAATCAGGTGATTCGGTCTACCTGTACCACGTTGATGAGAAATGTGTCTTACTCCCTACCAGACTGTAGGATTTTAGTCGAACGTTACTCGACGAAGTATCACGGAGCCCTTCGAAGGTCGCCATGGTATTAGTAGGCGAGAAGGGTTTCCCCGAGGAGATTGAAGAGGACGAGGAGGAGCTCATAGCAGAAGGAGGAGACTGAAGGAGGAGGTGGGTGCGAAGGTGGTTGAAGGTGGTAGAAGGTGGTAGAAGGTATAGGTGCTGTGTGGCACGAAGGTATATTGTCGGTTCGAAGCCCGGACAATGCGACCCTCGACGTCACTCTCAATGCTTCAGAAGCAGAGGGTAGGACGAGGGACTTAGAATCTGGATAGGAGGCTGCGAGAGGACCGGGAGAAATAAGAGGAGACGGAGACGCGACGCACGAGACTCCTAGTGGATGAAAAGAGAACCGATTAACAGTCAGCTGACGAGGAACGAATAATACCGACAAGGAGAGACTCTCACTTTCCTGCCGGTATAGGACCCGCTCCGGATGCTGGATGGAATGCTAAACGACCCCAGAATCGTTGAATCGGTACTGAGCTCTCTCTCCCTCTCTCTCTCTCTGGACTACCTTGCTCGATCTGACTCCCATCATTTTCAACCCCAAAACGCACCCCTTCCGACCCCCCCGAGATACTCGCAATTCTGATCCCAATTGTTCCCTATGAACTCATCAGGTCGATCACAGTGTCACACTGAGCAAGCTCATCCAACCCGATCCCATGATCCAGATCGATGATCAATCGCCATAGATTTTTAGACCCCTTAGAAGATGGTCTCTACCAGTGTCATCCTGGGCACAGATTACGTCCATGAGAAAAATGAGCCGACACGTGCATCCTGGTCACGTTGGGGTCTCCGTCTAAACTGGGTACCAGCGGCGGATGGACCTGGGTACTATACCTACCTAGAATACCAGTGCGACCTGGTGAACGACGAAGAGAGCACCGGAACGAGGAACGGCTGCTGGTTCTCGGGGCGTAGCGTATTCCTAGTGTGTGTATTCTGTTCGGTATTATCCGGGCTGCACTATCTGATGACCCGCCCAGGGCTGCGTCTGACAGCCGCCGGGAAATGAGGACTTCTAGGAGCTTCGTCGGGTACTGCTGCTTCTCCTCCCCAACCACCCCCAACCACCCCCCTTGCACACGGGCGGCAGCAGTGGCTGGATTCGCGAGGGGCTACCAAGCTGGCTAGTGCTCTGGTATGGGGAGACGAGGTGAGGACAACTACTGCCACCCCCAACTCCTCCCTTACCACCACTAAGGGTAGCATGATAGAGGGTGGTAGAGTGTGAGTGAGTGAGGCCAGTCTTCACGTCATGCACTTAAATATGTACCGAGATAATGCCGTCGAGAGAACGTGGGGGCGGCCTTCCAGCTTCTCGAATGGAATGGAGCACCCGGTGTGTTTCAGACAGTTTGTTTACCGGGAGTATCTCTCGTATTCTCAGTCCTATATCCAGTCGCCGACTCTATTTCATCGGGATTGATATCTCCCTGGTTACCGTATATATATATATATATATATAATACGAATAAAAGCCAGACCCTAGTATTATCAATACCCATATCAATAAACGCGATAACTAATTGCCTTATCAGATACGGTTACAATTATTTCATCAGTACCTTACTGATTTCAATGTACTTATCTCACGTGATATATCCTGGTATATTTATTTTTAATATTACGTAATTTTGAAAAAAATATTCTTACCGAGTACAGTCTATGGATATGGACCCTAGTCATTGGTCGTATCAAGGATTCACCGGTGGGTCTGCTGAAGTGGGGAGTAAAGACAGCAGCAGGGTGAAGTGGAGAAGCCACCCTGTGTGCATATGCTAATGCGAGAATAAACGGTTCTATTAGAAGAGCCAACAAACGTCCCGCTGGATGAGATGGGATTTGAATACATAAATGCCACCCCCTATAAGCCCGAGTGGCCTGGGGTGCGACCTTTTAATCGGGAAACTGTACGAAACGGGTTATCAGCGTCAAAGTGTCCCGTGGAGAAGAATTCATTTGTCTGGTAGAGAGAGTGTGTGAGAGAGAGAGAGGAGATAATAAAATCTGTCAGATTTCTACTCTCACTATTTTTAATAACAGCTGGACCAGCGCGACGTTCACTCACGCTTCCTTTAGAAATCAGCTGCGACCAGTCTTGTGGGACCATCAGGCCCCGATGTAGTTTGTATCTTTTAACGAACCCGAGTGGTCCAGGATGGTTAATTGCAGTCAATCCGAATGGTTCCGAATGACTCCGAATGGTTCCGAATCGTTCCGAATGGATGAATTCATGAATCACGAACTATCATTCGATCCTTAAAAATTCATTGACCCCGGGTGTACCGCATGAGGTCGGGGTACCGATAGAGAAATCTTAAAGGTGTTTTCACAAGGTGGTACTGACTTTTTTTTTTTTTAATTAACCGATAACAACAGAAAAACTTTACGGTACGTTTTGACAGTAATTATCATAATTTAGATGACATCTCGACCTGTCATCATCCCCATTACTGACTATTCCTTCGCACTCACTTTTACCCACTGTCTATCTCACTGGGGTTCAAGGATCTGCTCCTCGAATATTCAATGACTCGGTCATTGAGCTCTTGTTCCTTTGTTCATTGCTAGTCTGGCTAACTGCTCAGCCGGAACAACCGACTACAAGACTGGAACAATAGGTACCCGTAGACAGGTGACAAGATTTTTTTTTTATTTTTTTTTTACTTTGCACAATTTGTGAATATTTTTATAACGACCCTAATTGGTACCACTTTCGACGCGACTATGAAGATGGTGAGGTCGAAAGGGGATTTTTGATTTTTTTTTATGTCAATCTTAAGGGTAGTTTTGACGATTTAATTACCAGGGAGTAATTCCATGCAGTCAACCCTTTTTGGATGACCAGACGTGTCCGTTTTTGAGATACATTTTGTGCAAAGTCAAAGTTTGTCAATTCGTCTGTAAAAGGGTTAGAGGTTGGTTGTGGGTGGCGTGGGACCTCTGACACATGCAGTAAGGACTACAAAAAAGGGGATGCTCCATTTCACTAATTTGCCACCTTCAGACAGCTGGATCGTGAATTTTCACTTCTGGCAATTTCAAGCCAGTCGATTCAAAAGTCGTAAGCGTTAACGCTCGAATCGTTTCGTTACTTACGGCCGATCGGATCCCTTATTACGCGTCAAGACTTTTAGCATCTTTCAACCCCTAGGCCCCCCCTACCCCCTTCTTGTTATACTTCCTTTCCTCGATATTTTTTTTCCACCCTTATCCTCCCCCTAACTCCACAGCATATACACAAGTCGCGGCAAAGTCTCGTCTTCGTCCCTGTAATCGTCTCCCCAAAAACTCGAATTACCCAGCCAAACTTTTAAACCGTTTCTGATGATTCGGCCGAGTCGTTACCAGGGACGTATCTCTTGAAATATAAAGTCCCCCCGGGCTGTTTGTATTTCGGGCAAATTTAACGTTGTCGGTACGACAACTAGAGAATAATTTCTCGTCCACGCTAAGAGACTGAGGTTGGTACGCCTGTAGGCGGCACGAACGAAAATCAAGATTGAGGTTAAATTTAAAATTCGAAAAAAAAAAAATTAATAAAAACGAGTATCGAAATGGTGACTGTTAGTACAGTGGCAAATATCACGTGACTGAATCGAGGGAAAAGGGTTCGAGGGATTTCGAGAACGTTCGATAGAAACACAGCCTTTAAGTATCGAGGGGTGCAGGGTGGGTTGGAGTTCTAAGACGCGTAGGTATACCAGGCAGGAAGCAGAATGTCTGTTTTCTTGGCGGCCAAAAGGAGTTCCGTCCTAGGCACTCGGCTAATGGATGCCAGAGTCTTATGGCAGCGCAGAGAGCGTCGCGACGCCAAACTTTAACTCGTTAATTACCGACGCGGGGGCAACTTCTTGCCAGCGCTCGAATATTTCAAACTATTGTGTTCGTAAACCCCTCGGGCTTGGCTTGGCTCTGCGACCCTACCATATTCTCTCTCTCTCTCTCTCTCTCTCTCTCTCTCACTCTCTCTCACTCTCTCCTTGGCTCTCTCGCACTTCTCTACTCCTTACTACCGAATATCCCAGAAACCCTGGCCGGCTCGAATGCCGGAGTGTCGTCGGGGCTAAGAAAGGGTCTGCCGGTGGAGCTTGGCAGAGAATGAGGCAACGGGAGAGAAAATAAGAGCGAGAGAGAGAGAGAGAGAGGGCAGGATGGTGAAGGAGGTAGGAAAGTAGGAGACGCAGAGGTGAAAGGGCACAGCATAGGGAAAGGACGTGAAACGTGGGAGAGTTAGTAGCTAAAGATTTCCAAGAAATCATTATCGATAAGACACAATGAGCATTAATTACATTAATTAATCCAAAGATCATTCGTACATTGTTACCAACTGTCTAGAATCGTGTTGCCATTGGATACGAATTAAATGAATCTGCCTGGAGATGAAATCATGTTTTTCAAAAGAGTCCAACACTGTTATTATTATTAAATATTTATTTACCCCAAAACAAAAATCAATCTGCACCCCCCCACCATCCCCATTTATACGATCGAACAGATTTTATCATTATTGTTGTTATTATTATTCAAACTGTCTGGCCATCCACTGTACCCTAACCACTGTCTTCCTTGGTAAGAGTGCACTTCCTACGGGCTGGCTAATCGTTGCAATTACAACGATATCATAAGCCCCTTAATTGCACGAACAATCGACCGCGCAAGTGTTTAATTGCGGCATCTCGAGATACGCGATTAAATTAATCGTTGCCAACGAGGTAATTTTCACATCGAGTATTACGAAGCCTCGCGAAATTTCGTTCTCGTGATATTCTGCTCTTTCGGAAGACTCATGGGATCCGACGGAAAGGTTGCAGTGGGGTATCGAATGCGAAAAAAAAATTCAAAAAAAAATTTGGGACAAGACAAAATGGCCGAACCTAAGAGAAACCGGTTCACGGAGTCAGGGTACAGGTTTGACCGTGAGTGAGAGCGTTTTGGGTGAATTATAAATTTTACCTGTAAATCGGCAAAAAGAAAATTTAACCAGAGCGCGACACTGTGATTCGAAGAAAAGAAGTGAAAATGAAAATTTCGATGCTCGACAGAGATGGCGAATCGTTTCGCAACGTCAGTCTGTGCGGTGCCGCCCATTTCCTTAGTCCCGTGACCCTTTGTGCGACCGCTTCAGCGGTACCAACAAAAATTATATTTAATGAGGTACTCTGAAAATAATTCTCGGTGCCATGTTGGCTCTCTTTTTTCCTTGGTCTGTCTCTCTCTCTCTCTCCTACGCTCTAGCACGCCTTCCGTTTCTCTCAATCTAGAAATGGGTTTTCGTACAGCCCGATAAGATGCACTACTGTTTATATGTACATACGAGTGTGTATATATATATATACAAACCCCATAAGAACTATCAGTCTGCCTGGTCCACACGTGAAAACTAAAGATTTAACCCGGAAGCATCGTAGAATCGATTTTTCACGGAGTACAATGTATATTTATCGTAGCGATGAAATCTTAGGATGAAAAAAAAAGATTGGAAAAACTCAAGAAAAAGACACACTAGAGTCATTGTTTTAAAGAAAGAGTTTCGATTCCTCGTGCGCGGCTGCCATTTTCTTCTGGATACACCGTACAGCTCTCCTCTTATTACCTAGAAAGTGTCTACTTACAATCCCGCTAACAAGCCCCGGCAATGTCGCGTATTGCCCTCATTGGAAACGCGCCTTCAACCGGCGCGAAAACCGACTGGGATTACAGAAAAGAAAGGAATATAAAAGATGGGATACGATGCGCAGGGTCCATTCAGCTCTAGCACGGTCTGTACGGCCCTGCCCGAAGGAATACAGAGACGAGGAGTGACGTGTAACGAGAAGGAGTGAGATGGAGATACAGAGAATAAGGAAAATCTAGAAGGAGCGAGAGAGAGAGAGAAAGAACTGGCTTGTGAGTTTATACATGGGCGACCTCATTATCCTGATTCTTGGAGGCACAGGTGACATTTTTATACTAGAATCGCACCAATGAAAACCACCCGATGCCTCCCATCTTGAGCGACGACGTCATCCTCATCGTCGACTTCCTCGGCGACGAGGCTAATGGACAAAAGCCACGGTCCAGGAAACACGACGATCCTACTGCAGCCCAGTCACGGCTTGCGCCCCCTGAAAGGGTGCAACGAACGATTAACAACAAGTAGTCCGGGGGTGTCGCCGTACCGTTGTCTTACTGCAGTTTTCATGTAACGGCCCATGGCACTTATTCACATGACACTTCACGAATCACTGCCGGATACCCTCGCACGGGTCTTGGACGTCCCTCCGGCACCCATGTAAATTCACCCTTACGACCCTCCAGTGTTTCGAGGATAACCTTTTCTTTTTTCTTTCTTCTTTTTTTTTCTCTTCCAAGAGTAAATCAATTTCGCGCGTCTACCTTTTCTTTTCGTTCCCGATAGCGACGCGATGCTCTTAAGGGTGGGTTTACACTTTGTATCGAGGGGGATGAAAAGCATATGCACATCCCTCTGATGTGTTCGATCGGAATCAATAGCGCGTACATATACACGTGGGAGGGTGTCAGGTGAAGAGGGGGAGGTGAGGGGGGTTGTAAAGCCGTTACACGGCATTTTCGCGTCGGTGTAAGGCGCCCTGAGAAGATGCACGTGGCGTGACGGAGCGTTCTCATTAAACTAAAAACACCATGAATTATGGTTTTAATTTTCAAGCGGCAGGGCCGTACACGCTCGCGTACTACCTCGGCTGCACCCGTCGCGGACGTGTCGGGTTTTCATGAGATCGAGCCGCGAGCGAGGCGACTCCTCGTCGCTGCGTTGAAAACAAATTAAACTCAAGGTAGAAGTTAAGTAGCAACGCGAGCGTAAATTGCGACCAAAGGCAGTTTCTATGTGTCTATCGTGTATACGATATATATATATATAGAATTGCTACTTCTTCATAGGCGCTATGCATACAGCATATACATATACGTGGGTACCTACTTATCTCTCATGCATATCCCGCATGTCATAAGCCGCGTACACATGCGCGCGTTACACACCTTTTGCTCTTGTGCCTTTATGGTTTTTATTTTTAAGGACGCGTCGAGTACACTCGTCCCGGCGACACCGACAAACGTCAGGACAAGCCTTACGTTTGATCCACATTGGTCGACGGAATTTCGCGACACTTCTCGCACCCCCCCGTGCGTTACGTTCTCGTTGGCGGCAAACGAGCGGACGACACACAGGCCGTCGCGACGCGCCTCGTCACGCTGAGAAAAGCCAAAGTGAACTGTTTGAAAACGCGCCCTTTAAAGGGATCGCACGCTTCCACGTCCGTGCGGTTATTACGGGATTATTACTATGCGGCGAAGGGTGGGTGGGGGGTGGAGGCGGTTTGTCCTCGTTGGATAATTAGCTCAGGGGCTAATTTACGGCTGATTGTCGGAATCCCATGGCGCCGCCACCCCGTGCAGCCGCCATAGAAACAAGAATTTATTTCGACGCGTAATTCCTGCTGTACCTTTGCTAGGGAAAAAAAATAAAATTCGCCCGAAGGAATAATAAAGGGCAAAGTATTCCTAGGATGAAATTTATAGTGTATATATATATAAATATGCACATATACAACTCAAAGAATTCATCACGTGTCATTTTTTAATAATACCCATATATGCACGCAGCTATACCTTTCGAGCGATCCCATCCAATTACCAGTAACGTATCAACACCTGGTTCACCCACCGTCCACCCGTACCATCCCTTATTTCACTTTTCTATTCCCATCTCGCAGCAGACTATCCAAATTTCCCATACGTAACTATACGTTCTCCAATGATAATTACGAGAAGTATGCCACTCCAGTATACGACGTGTTACGCAAGGCCAAGCATAGGTGCGCGTATGTGCGCACGTGACTCCGTCGCCCTTTATTAGTATGTGGAATTAAAAAAAAAAAAGAAGGTAAGAGAAAAAAAGGAGTGAGCGGCGGTACCAGAGCGGTTCCGGTTTACACGCGAGTGCGAAGGGCGACACTTCTGCGTCGCGACGCATTTGCCGTGTTCACGACGCCGTGCGTCGGAGTCACGGCCGGGGCCGAGGGGATGCCTGACTGCCGCTACTGAAGTCACCGACGTGGCTAAGGACTCGCATTGGTGGTAGTTATGTAAAATTAAATTGGTAGTGGTGTTTTGTCACTGGGATGCTTAACGCGTGTGACGTGTGTGTCGCTGAACACACTTGGTGAAATATAAGTGCGAATTGCAACACTCCCCTAGTCCTGGTTTACGGAGGGGCGGAAGAGGGGGAGGGAGGGGGAGGTGTCACGTAGCGTGCGGAACCGTACGTGCGGACGCGCATACTAATTACGGCGTTTCCATTTTGCCATCCGCGTCCCTTTCGCCGACGCGCTTCCCGTACTCTCGACAGTGCCGTAAGCATAGGGGGTGCCTTATTAAGTTTTCCGACGAGAATTGCACACAAGGGATATTGAATGTTGACAATAAGAAATAATCGAGTAAAAAAAAATTTGCGAGGGAAAATTAAACGTTGCGAATCCGATGAGCAAAGATCATAGAAATTAATGCACTTTTGAAAAGCGTATAGAAAAATTAAGTTTTATCGGTTAGAATATATTTTTGAAAATTTTTTAACGCGACTACGGTTACGCAACTCGTTAGATAAATGGACGGTCAGGCAGTTTGTAGTTGAAAACGACGTGGCTAAAGGGGGGTAGTGGGAGGGAGATTTTACCTTGGGCGACTGTACCGTGAGAAATGGCGTCCGGGTCTCCCTGAATATCTCGTTTCCAGGGAACGTCGTTCGGGAAGGGTAGGACAACGGGATAGCAGTAGAACGAGAGACAGGAAGGGTCTTCTCTTGGTTGTCACTCTCTTCTTTTTCTTTTTTCTTTTTTAACTCTCGTCGAGTCGTTAATTAGCATTTCGATTCTTGGAAGAGTCGTTTGTGTCTGGGAAAAGCGCGTGGCGCGGGACCAGATGCTGCCTAGGCGTCGTTGGGCGTCGTTAGGCGTCGTCGACGCTAGCATCCTCGTGCCGTGTTGTCTCTTGCCTGTACACGCGAGTCTCTCTCTCTCTCTCTCTCTCTCGCTCTTTCGGTACCCACTGGGAGGATCGAGCGCGCAACCTCAGCCAGCAGGCCTCTTTGTCAGGCTCTACGTTCGCATTCTGGTAATTAGTTCGTTTGCCTGTGCTAATTACGTTACTTTTAATATGAGCTACGTAAAGCCAACTATCCAGAGGGATGCCACCCCCGCAAGACCAAACTACCCCCCGATTCAAGGGTGCCGATGAAAGGCGATAGTCTTGATGCGTACTCGCCCGTGTTATTCGGTTCGTTCAACACGTCAAAGTTACCCCTATAATTCAACCCCCCAGATTCATCCCCCCGATACCTCATTCTTGACTTGACTTGGACCAAGTAAATTTTATCAGCCGGGTACCGTCGCTTCCGGACTCGGATCAATTTTAGGCTGGATGATCCATAGAGCGATCGAACGCATGATTTGACCTGGGTGATGATTTTCTGGTGTAATTACGAACTCGCGACACTCGGCAACCCTTAGCAGTAGGGGTAGGTACGAATAACAGGGTAGGTAACTGTATGAGAAGGCGGTTCGCGTAGGCAGGGTGGGTTGGTAGGCACAGGGAGAGGACCGTCCCGGCTCGGCGCGACGAGTGTTTATTTCTCTGCATTTTTTTTTCTTCTTTTTTCTTTTTATTCGCAATTAGGGGCGTCGGGACGCTCCACGACGCTACGTCGCCCTTTTGCCTGTTATTTAATTGGGATATGCAATTGAATGACACTTGGCAGTGCTCCCCAGCAAGTCACCACCCCCCCTTGGCAGTACCACCTCCGGCGGTACCCGCGAGCAAGCTCAGCCCCAGTGCGCGGCGAAAGAGTTGTCGCCGGTTTGCGGATAAGGTCTAACGACGCCATTGTGGAATCCCACTCGACGGCACTTCACTACTTTTCGATGGCGTTCTGGCAAATGGAGTTCGCCACAAAAGCCAGTGTTTTCGCGGAAAAAAAAAAACACGTACCACCGGCGGCGGTTACCGGCGGGAGGGTGAGGGGGTGGGTTGAAAAGGCATAGGAGAGGGAAAAGAAGAAAGAAAAAAAAAATTAAAACGCGAGACGCCCCGCGTCCTCAACCACACTGTATGGTAACACCACCAACCACCCACGTGTATACACGCGTGTACAATAAATACACAGCAGGTACCGTGTCTCTCGTTGCGCACGTGAGAAGAGACGCGTCTCCGTGAGAGGAAAAAAAATACAAAAAAAAAATACAAAAAAAATAAAAGAACACGTTATATCTCCTCCTCGTGAAATACCAACGTGCCCGCAAGGATAACCGAGAAGTCGTAGAAAAACGGACGTCGAGGATTCGGGCTCGCCCTCTGGCGGGATTTTCGAAAACAATTATAACGCAACCCGAAGGGGGGTCGACGGGATACATCTCGAAGTCAATAAAAACGGCGCACAAGGGCAAGAAGGGTGGGTTCGCCCTCCTGGCTCCGGTGCAGCAGCGGATTGACAGCTGGAGCAACTGCTCGGCATTGTGCAGACTCGAGGAGAAGCTCTGAAATGTCCTGACGGTAAAGCCGAGGCAGCCCACGAATTCGTATCCCAAAGGTTATTTCACCCCAAGGAACGTCGGATTCCCGTTTTCTCCATAACGCCAGGCTACGCGTCTACATTGCGCAGCTCCATGACGTACCTGTCCGCATGTCTCAGGGACTCCGCACTATTTAAACCCCGAGGACCCGAAGACTTTATTGTCCACGAAAATATAGGATTATCCGTGCATTGTCGCGCGATCGTCATAAACCTGATGCACGCGATACAAAAAAAAAAAATTCAGATCCACGACTCCCTACCTTCCACGAAATTTTTTTTCTTCTCCATTTATTTCTCCGTCCCCCTCGATTCTCTTTGCTTCCTATTCTATTACATAATATTTATAATAACCATACGCATCGTGTACCGTAACTTTTACTGTATAATCCAAAAGGGTTGTTAAGGGTTTATATGTATACTCAATGAAGGTTTAACTCGAACCAGCGAAAGGCTGAAGAAAGTAAGAAAGCTGGGAATGGCAGTTTTGCTTTTTATTCGCGTACAGTCGTTCTTACCCCCCCGACCGTCAGGGGGGTTGGTACCCTTCCTCAGGTCGGTACCAGGACAAAAACGAAAGGGTAATACCGTAGAAGTAAAATTATCTCAGGAATAAGTAAGAGATTCTAACGAGGCTCTTGACGGTCCAAGATGGCGATGCTGGTGCCGACCGACCCTGAGCTGAACCCGAACCAAAGACCAAGGACAGGAGGAATCCTGGTGTAAGGGCACGAGGAGAGTCCTCGTATTTCTATTCTTTTCTTTCCAGCAGTCACTGGCCTCTCTCTCTCTCTCGTTCCCATCTTCAACCGCAGCTTCTCTACCGGCGGAAGCGTCTTCGCGCTCGGGAAGACGTCCGTCGGCTCATTACGGACCGTCTCTTTAGCCTCGTACAATTAATGACGGCTAAAGCGCCGTTATAGAAATAACGAGAGTATTTTTCGCGATGCATTCTGTATACCAATGAAAAATGTTTTCATTCGTCGCCAGCAGAGTAACTCGATGCGGTTCCCTGCTCTCTTATAGTAGATATATATATATATATATATATATATATATATATATATTGTTACGTCAAGGAACGATCGTAACAATATATATATATATATATATATATATATACACCAATGTATATATATATATATACTGCTTGCAATATACACAGTGCATATCAGACCAGAGAGACGTTGAATCTTGACTGCCAAAACCCACCCCACCGCGACCTCCGACACTGAGAGCAAAATCCAGCGTCATCCCTTATCCATCGAAAAAAAAGAAAAAGGTCAACCCCTTCGGAAAGCATCCACGCCCCCTCTGAAAAAAAAAATATAATTTAATCTCCACTTGAAGCGACCGCTCGCGTCGCGTCTGAATGTGCCCAATTATTGTACCGCGAAGTATCTCCTAGAAAATTGGATAATGCATCCCGAGCGAGATAAAGAGATAACGAAAGAGTGAGACGAGCAAGCGTGCACTTCGAGGGTGATTTGGCAGGAGGTTTTCTTTTTTTTTTTTATCGGGGGAGTGTTCAGGAACCTCGTCAATCCCGCTTAACCCCAGCATCCCTTCGGTCCTCTGTATCTCTTAGCCCTGTCTACTTTCTTCCTTTCCCTCCCTCTCGCCCACCCCGCGAACGCACACGCGAAATACATATCGCACACAGTGATCCAGATCCGCGCAATCAGAATTCACGTCGACGGTGTCAAGGCAGTGGAGGGGGGGGGGCGGAGGGGAGGGGAGACACGCGGTCGACCTAACCGCAAAAAACGCCAGTCGAATTGCAGAAACCGCGGCGAGATGACACTCGTGCTGTCGCTAATTGGGCCCTCGAGGTGACGTTGGCGAGGATGCTCCTGCTGGGAAGGAAGGCGGGGGGGGATGCTTTTTCGGGGTGGTTCTGCTGCGCCAGGGTGTATGCAACGAGAAGGGGGGAGGCAGGGGGTAGCTCGCGGTAGAACTCGCGACTCCCACCGAGGGACTCATTGTGGAGGGATGCTGCTTGAAAAGGGATGAGGGTCCACAGAAGAGATCGCATTAAATCTTACCGGATGCACGCCTCCGCCGAGCCGGTACCAACTGCCTACTAGCAGCCATTATAACCTGGTGCATCATCCGTGCAGTCAGCCTCCGGTACGGAGCGACTCTGCGCTTTAACTTTTCTATCCGTTTGCCATACGGGTGGCATTGCTAGCTTGGGATGACGCGTCCCAAGCGTCCCCCTGGTATATACCCTGTGTGCGTTTATTATGCAAGTGGGTTCATGTGTGTGCCCCGGTGCACCCTGGCGCACGAGGATGCACCAGAGTATCATCCTCGTCGGCATTAATGCGAACCTCTTGGCTTTTATCAAGAAAAATTCTACGGCTAGAGGAGGGTGGTGGGTGGGGGGTTACGGATGCTGGATCCTCTCCTTGGGATCTTGCTAAGACGAGAGTGGATCGTCACAGGTCTATGGACTTCCTTGGTCTTTCTTTCTTTTTTTTTCTCGTGTTTTTTCCTATTTCACGTGGGACGAAGTAACAGACTCGCTGCCCTTTAGGACGATTTTCAAGTGACGTTTATCCGTCAGACGGTACTAGGGGTATAGGAACTTTTTTTTTTTTTTTTTTTTCGATGACTTTTCGAACCGACGCTCCGTACGAAATTCTCTTTTGTTAGTTAAGAAATGACGACGGTGCACGCGTAAGATCCTGGGTTTACGTAATTCTCGAGAGAAATCAAAGGATTCGTACTTTCCTGCACGGTTGGCTGTATGCTGTATGGTTTCGGTCTTTTTTTTCTTCTTCTTCTTCTTTCCTGGTATATATACAGTTTATAGAATACTCATGGATTCTTACACCACGCTGGTTTCTATGGCGGCTCACTGTTCCACGTTATTCGACATATTTCAATGGCGCAAAGGAGACCAGAAATCGAGCGTTTACGCGTCCCGCCTCGAAGCCTTTGTCAGTTCCTTTGTGGTTTCGCGAGGGTGACGCTTTAACCTTCGAGCGGTTCTGTTATGTCGATTGCGAATCGAAAGATTGGATTAACGCGTTAGGCTGCATTCGCATTGTACTGCGATTGCATATTGATTATCGAAAACCCAATTTTTTATTTTAGAAATTACTCAAAAAAATTACAATCGCAACGCGCCGACCCGCGATTCGCGTAAATCGATGATCGATAAAAAAATCACGTGCGGCATATACTAGAAAAAATTTTTTAATATATTTTTCAAAACTCACCCAAAAAAACGGCTTCCGATCGTCGGGCAATTAGCAGTATCTAAAAATCCACCTGAAACAATGAAATACACGATGAAAGGAAACCCTCGCAAAGATTTGAAGAAAGTGACGACACGAAGTGCAGCTTCTCGCTAACGGGTGTTGGAGATATCGCGACTATCGTGGAAAGACGGTTCGACTATGGGAAAATATAAATGGAGCGAAAGGCGAGACCAGGGAGGACATTGCGAAGCGTTAAAATTAAACGTTATGTCTGGCATTACGGGAAATTATCAGTGTTTATGTCTCGAGCGTCTTTTATGACGTTTTCCGAGACGACGCCTGGCGGCGCGACGCGCTACGAGAACCTTGGAGGGATGAATTCGCGCGTTCCAAATTTATACGCTACGTGTATACATATATATATATACATTTTATATTACGATATTCATACCGTTTACAAAGACGTTCGCGAAACTGCCTCGTTAAATATTTTACGGTTTGCCTGCGACCTATATATATATATATATATATATTTCGATACAGTAGTTAGTATAGATAAATATATATGATATACAATACGTATATATATACAAGTAACGTATAACAAAATCCAATGCACAGTGACGCTTCTACTTCCGTAAGAAACCCTTGAATTTCGCACGGGACCGAGTTTCGCAAGGATTCTGAAAAGTTTTCTCGATCATCGACGCAATTACGGTAGAGGGGGGTGGTGGGTGGGCGAACAATGGTGGCGTTACCTCTGCAATAGTGAAAGAGATGCGAAACGAAATAGAGTGAATATAAAGATGGATACATATATGTATAGAATGAAGTATAAAAATTTTCTGTTAAAATTGAACAATCTCAAAAGTGATACAAGACAGTTTAGTTACCCTAAATCATATTTTTTGGCTATAAGAATATTTTTCAAAAGTCCATCTAAGAAAAAATTAAGTATCCACGATCCAATACGAAGATTCGCACTGTTCCTCGCGGAATATTAAAAACGTAATAAAAGTCGAGGTAAACCGCAAATGGGCAAAGTTTATCGTGAAAACAGGATGCTCGAGACTTCGCAGCGTCTCGGCGCGGCGACAATTACTCCTCCATTTTGTCGAAATGCGCGCGCACGTTATTAACCCGACAGACGCAGCGCAGAGGTTTTCACGAAGGAAACGTGAAATACGGCCGCGTAGTTGGCCCCGAGATTCTTCTCTTCGGACTTACAAAGGAACACAAACGGCTCCCGAGGTCGATTGTAAAATTTCAGTGCACTTGGAAAATTCGAGGAAACCGCATGGAGCAAGACTTCACGCTGAGCTCTGGGGTATTTCGAAAATTACCGAAATCAGGATTCACCGCAATTTATAACTCGATTGCACGGATTTACGAATTTTAAGAAAAAAAAAAAAAAATTTATAGTTTTGAAAAAAATTTTCAATTTCCTATACCAGCTGCGAGTGCGAGAGAGAGGGACTCATGGGCATTGCCATATGCAAGAGAGAGACGGATATATATAAAAGATTCAAGAAGACCCATACACCCCTTATCAATCTTCCAAGTATCTCGAACCATCGAAAAACTCTAATTTATCAAAAATTACCCTAATTTCCCTCGAACAATTAATTCACATGGTATATCTTTCCCACATATAATTATATCCCACTGGGTAGATTTTCATGAAAGCGAAACTCTGCTTAATGCTTTTGGAATTCGAATCGAGTCCGTTTCCCCTTTTGCACCTATATAGATATGTCTCCGTATACGTTTCCGCGTACCTTGCTACGCAAGGGGTGGTGAGGACGCGGGAGGGGGTTGATGGTGCCCGGTGTGTATTCCTCAGGGGGGGAGGGTTTTCTTTCATGTCACGTGGTGAGCGATCGAGCGGATCGCAGGTGAGTGCCGAGCTACGACCATGAAGGATTTATTTATATAAACGCCGAGTCACCCGTTATTAATGAGTCCGCGTCCTCGGCGAAGTTACCAGGAGCTACCAACCCCCCCCATTCGCCCCCCCCCCCCCACCACCCCTCCACACAATTCCGGACACCACGCACTCGACTCACCGTTCCTATCAATAGATAGATAGTCCTGTCGAACTACAAGCTCTCACCCCCTTAGATCGATATTTCGTGGTGGGGGATGAAGAGACTACAGGGGATGATCGATTAATCCTTGAAAAAAAAAGTCTCAGGACATTTCGATGATTACCGGGTAAAAAGTCGAAAAAGTAAATTTTTGACTTTCTTAATTAAATATAAATAATAAGGGTACCGGGAACCCCATGGACACCCGGTAGATTTTTCAATCCAAGGATCCTGGCTACAGCATGCAGAAAGGATCTCATCCTGTAACTAAAAATTTCGATGGGCATTTGGTCGCGTGTCGAAATCCTTTGTGTCGAAAGGGTTGACTGTGTTAGGGGGTGGTGGGGTTAAAATTTGAAAAAGTATCCCAGTTACCATTATCCTCGTAAGGGAGGTTTTACCGGCCTTGAAGAAGATGGCCTCTTCTTAGCACAGGGATTCTCTTTGCGCTAAGTCCCGGATATCTGTCAATGGCTATACACAGAGGATGAGAAGAAGAAGAAAGAGGAACAGGGTAGGACACCTGCTCGTAACTCCCTCGCGAACCATTAATACCTTGAAATATGAAGGTCCCTGGGGGATAACCAAGGGTAGGACACCTGGATTTGCCGTTCTCAATGGAGAACAGTATACCGTGGCACCCGTAGGATACGACTTTTCCTAACCCATAACCGTGGAGACGGCATTTTCAAGAAAGAGGAAAAGCCACTGATGCCTACCGAGAGGTCCTGGACGATGATTTTGGCAGAAGGGAACGCTTCCTGGGGGACGGGGGTGGTTTTCGTAACGATTAGCTTGAAAATACGCGACTTCCTGGATATCTGCATATACGGGATACATGGACTGTGGTTCACTAGGGGTCTCCTTGAAAATCATCGGATCTTTTGGGTACACCGTCATCCTCACTGAGCTTGCTGATCGGACCTGGGTCCGATAAAGAAGCGAGTCCGACGTCCGTGAAGTCTTCACGCGACTTGGTCGCCTAACCAACCACGAAAGAAGCCGAAGCCCAGCGCTGTTGGCTCGACTAGCCGCGCACAATGACAGTCCGACTCCTTTGATGGCAGCGAGCGAAGCAAAGCAAAGCAAAGTAACGTAAAGTAAAGATTAAGAGAGGAAACGCACAGCGTCATCCCGTGGACACAATGGAGCATCGACAAACGCATGATACTTTAATAAGTCTACAGAGAGTTCAGGCACGCGGAAAATATGCCGGTTAACCGAGGAGAAGTATGGCAACTCTGCGAAGTCACCCATGTGGTACATGAAGCAGGTAGAAAATTCGGAGTAAAAAAAGTGAAGAAATACGAAATATTGGACAACAAGATTTAAGGGTAGTTTAGGAAATTTTTTTTGTAAAAGGGGGGATGAAGGAGATTAAATAAAGGAAGGGGTGTATTTAATTCAAAAATTTCGTCTTCTTGGGGCTAGTACCGATCTTGCCTTGGTTCTGGGTACCGATCGAGGATCAGTGAACCAGGATGCTGCTCATCAATAAAAATCATCCTGGATTAGCCGGGGGATGATTGCTCGGATCTTCCTCGAGGGCTGGTGGGTTGTTTATTTTTGGGGGATTCTGGAGATACGTTCGCTCCGGTTGCCTGTGTCGGCGTCGTTGGTGATCAGGGTGAGGGTGAGAGACCGAGGGTCGAAAGGTCCCCGAAGAACCAGGTGTCACTCGCTGACGGTACAAAGAGGTGATGGATGTCTAGCTACCCTCATAACATGGCACGACCTCGACACCTCAGGTGTCACACGAGGTCCACGCCTCGTTATCTTTGGGGCGGCGAAAAAAGAGGGTTTTTTTTTTACAGAATCCCTGGTCAATCTTTCTACGTCCACACACTACGGTACAGTGTCACGTTATATAAAGAGTCCTGTACGCGTTAAGGGAGGCAATTGGTTTTGATCGGAGTGACAATTTTTTTTTAATTCAGCTTAATAGGGATTTTGAAAATTTTTTTTTTACTTTGTTCAAAGAGATTTTGGTGGTATGGATTTCAAATGAGAACGGGAGAAGTGTATTGGACTGAAGACCTAAACACTTCTAGGCCGACTTTTGGGGATGAAAAAAAAATCGTACTAAAAATACAAAATCCTGAATCCTCCTGTGGTCTGGTGACTTCATAGTGCATTTTTCGGCTATGCGGCTGCCGGATGCGGCTGGTGACACTGGAGCCACGGGAGGTCGGGAAGGTGCCAAAGATTTTAAACGCGCTTTTCCCTGTAGTCGTTATTTTTTTTTTCTTTCTCCACAGACCAAACCCACCCCCTGCGAGAGGGTGCTCACCTGAATGAGAGGTAAATTGCAGGTAGGATCGCAGATTTATATTTCCCCCAGTAACAAAGTGCAACAAGGATGTAAATACTGCACTAAAGTCGAAAAAGCAAAAAAAAATTTGAAATAAAAAATAAAAAAAACCCAAAGTAACCCCTATCGAAATGTCAAAGTTTAAAGTGACCGAGTCCCATAGAATAAAAATAATAATAATAATCCGCGCACCGAAATCCCCCAAATCTCACCAGAATAAATCGTCAAGATGGCAATCAGGTCTGTCGATGAAAAATCGGCAAAACGATCCTCGCGCAGGGTAGCCAATAGGCAAAAACCATTAGGTGGGAGGAGGTTAGAAAATTTCCTCGAAAAAGGGATTCTGGATACAGGACTCCTGACAGGCAGGAAGCGCGAAGGACGACCTGGGTCCTACACCTGGAGCATAGAGGGTCATTTAAATCGTAGGTGGCAAAGAGTCTGAATGGGGACCTGGTGGAGTCCTAGAGAAAAGCCCTAGGTGCACCGTGGAAGGAAAGGGCAGCCGCGTAACTCCTGGATGTCCTGGGGTCGACTAGAGGGAAAGAGGGAGAGTCGGATGAAGAAGTGGAGGATCCTTTCAGAACGAACACAGGGAGGTCCTTGCGCGTGTCGAACACCTGGCGAATCTACGTTGAACGTCACTACGTGAAAATAGCATTGTCAGGGGCGGTTTTTCTTGGTTCCATTGTCCATAAGGGAAATATGGCCACGCGACTACGCCAGTCGATAATAGAATGCTTAATTTATTGATTATCTGATTTTCTTCGGTACCTCAAGGTATTCGTGGAGTCTCCTTCAGATAGGATCGCTATTCGAGTGAGCAAAATGGTACGTCTGAGGACATAAAGAGAAAAAAAATCTATTTCTTATACAAGAGTATCTTTTACATGAAATTCTGGTAATTTCACTCAGCGAATTTTTATTAAAATTCAAAATAAATATTACATATTTTTTTTCTCGGACAAACCACCTGGTCTAGGTACTTGTCCAGCTGATGAATGGTAGCTAGATTCAAGGGACTCTTATACGTGCTAACCCGTAAGGAGGTGGCCCCTGAATGATATATCTATTACATGCATAGCAGATAGAATACAATGTATAATTCAAGGATGTTCCTGAAGTGTGTCGGATGGTCCACGTGGATCACGAAGGACGACAAACCCAGGAGCAACATCAGCTAACGTCAACTCAAAGATCGTCTGGGTAAAAGATCCAGCAAGTATTTGGATCCTTTGAAGGTCTTGGACTAGGTCATGTCGGAGCCACCTCATTTCCTTTTGGCGAGTCTGGGGCAGTCTGTTACAGCCCCGTATCATCCATTGAGTCTAAGCCGACAATAGAGTCCCACGCAGGAAGCCGAGAACGCGTATCTGAAAATGCCATTCATACAGGACCACCATTCAGGATCCAGTCAGAGAGTTAGAGGAGAGAGAGAGAGAGAGAAGATACGATACCCAAACTCCTAGGATCCCTGACTAGTTCCTTATCAATTACTAACACAAAAGGCAATTGGGCCTTAAAAAAGAGCTGATAAGAAAAATCCTTATAAATACCTATGTTCCAACAGACTATCAAAGAAAAATCTACAAGAAACGTGCATGAAAAATTTAACAAAAAATTTAATTTTTAGTTAACATGTTCACAAAATCAACGCGGTAAAAAGACTAAAATTTTCAAAATCATACCCAAGGCAAAGGGTGTTCACTAGGATTTTACTTACCCGCTTATAAGTCATCCAAACAGATATAGTACACTGTGACGATCAATAGACAATAAAGAGAGAACCGATAGAAATTGATCGTCGGCCAATTCACACCGTTAGAACAAGTGACGTACCGAAGGAATTAGAAACAATGCAGAGCCGGGTCGTCAGGCGTTGAATTCGAAGGGGATGAAAACGGACGACAGGCGCACCAGGAACCCCGAGAAAGAGTGAATGAGTGACCTTGACAAAACGGTGGCAGCGCGACGACGAACGAAGCCGTTCAGTCGCGAGAACAAAGAGGTTCTGTCGCTCATTGTGGACGAGCCCACTCTCTGCCCTCTCTGGTACCTCTCTTACTTCGCTCTCTGCTGTTACAGATCTCTGCCTCTCTCTCCCTCCCTCCAGCTCCACAGAAATAAAATCTATGATAAAAATCGCCAAATTTCATACCCAGGAGTAAAAATTCTCCCAAAAAAGAATTGATTAAACAATTCAATAAAAAAAAAATCTCCGTTATAATGACTAATGAAATTAGCCCATGATCCCTGATAAAGTTCAGGGGGGTTGGCGCAAGGGTAGTTTTCGAACGGATACTAAAAGGAGGTCGAGGAAGATTTGACATTAAAGTCAATCAGCGTCCGGTCGTCACGTGGGACCAGATGACCTTTCGTTGCCCCAGCTTGGGGAGGATGATCTGGTAAAAAAATTCCCTAGACTCAAAAAAATTCCCTATAATTCCATTATGGATCGATCGGTACCCGTGTACTCGTTTCCGTATCTTGATCTTTCTGCGTATGACGTCATAGTCCCTAGCATCGATCCACCCGTGGGACCTGGGTCCGGCACTTCAGAAACTTTGAGGATCCTATAGGCGGATAAGCTGCCGCTGGCAGAAGGTGCAAGGAACAAGCTGAGGTCGAGTATCCCAGGAACTGACTGAGTCAAGTAAATGATGTTTGCTGTATATAAGGAAAGAACGAGTCTAGTGTAACGGAGGGGGAAGGAAGAAGTTGTGAAAACACTTAGGCATCCCCTAATGCTTTTAGCACCCCTTTTGATTTCCCCCGCCCAGACTTCGGTACAAATCAAGGCATTTGTCCCTGCGGTAAATACGTTTCCCATCTCTGCCACGTAACCTAAACCAGTCGGTGTGCGAGACCCTTTATGAAATAATGGATGCGCGTGCACGCGGTTACGAGAGGGCAGCACTTGTGCACGCGCGACAACGAGCGTCTACCGTAGAGCATCGTACCACGATTTTACAATGACATACGTAGACTAGATTACCAAAAAAAAAAAAAAAAAATTGAAAAAATCCAAACGCGTCCATGGAATATACGATTACCCGCTAAACTTATCATCGGCCATTTTTTATTATCATACTTTCTATACAGCCTCGAGTACTAACGCAATACGAAATATTCTCAGGGGACTAGACTCCGAGATGAAATAAGGGAGAGCTGAATATTCTTCGGGGACGTCATTAGGGAAAAAAAAGTATAAATATTATTTAACGCTAATAACATTCAACAATAATATCTCGATGATTCCGAAAATATAATCCTTATCGAAAATACGTATTCGCATGGGTGAATAGTATCAGTGCGAAATCGAATTTTTCATCCGTAGTTCCAAGGCGCTCCGTGGTGGCAGCACCTACCGTTCTCTATACGATATACCTATAGGACGTGGCAGGTAACCTGGTGTGTTCCCGTGGAAGGTGTATGGGTAGAGGCAGGAATAGCTGGAGATTGTGGTCGGAGAAGGTAGAAAAGGTAGAGAGAAAGTAGAGGAGGTAGAAGAGGGTAGAGTGAGGCTCTCCATCGCAGCCCGTCGCCTCCTAGGGAGTGGGAGGAAGAGGGTTTGGTTTTTTCACGGGGTTAACGTTGGCGCAGGCGCCGAGGAAAACCACCCCCGCCGCGCATATCCCGAGGAGCAACCCCGCGCTCGCTTAGTCCTCTCGCGTGCCACCCCTCTATTGATTTTGTTACATCCCAGCCCCAACCGCCCAGCTCGCGCACTCCTCTTCGGCAACCCCTCGTGGAACAGGGAGGCCGAGGTGATACGCGCCGATGCGTGTGTATATCTATATACGTGTCTAATATTGTCCACCTCTTAAAGCTAAGCCCTCCTGGACTTTCATCCCCTAAGATTATTCTTTAAAATACCCCCTATAGTCAAAAACCACCCTGGTTCAACTTTCATCGAAATTTTCTTGTCGGATGTAAAGAAAAACAAAAAAAAAAGATTGCAAATTTTTCATCCAATCGTCTGAACGTCTTTAATTGATATTCAATAATAATAACAATCTGGACTATTTATAGCGCAAAGATCGTCCGGGGGGTCGCCAAGGACTTCATCCAGCTATACTCTACACTTTTTCGTGCAACGGTCAGAGTACTCTTTTTTTTTTTTCTTTTTTATTCCCTTCTGACCTGACTCACCCCCGACGCGTAACAACCCTCCTAAAGTCTGAGCAGAGCAAAACCAGGCAACCAAGCCCGACCGAGCCACTCGGTGGTCCCCAACTAGTTCAAGTACCACGTGCTTGCTCTGCCCTTGCGCTCACGTCCGACCAAGAAGTACTTGAGAGCATTTGCGGTGGATTTGGCGGTGCTACGCGCGCCAGGGACCCCACTTCGACGGTAACCATGGGGTTCTCGAGAGGCCCCATATGATACCCCGTGATAATCCCAGCCTACCTCCCTCAATCGTTCAGGGGTTCCCGACCAGGCGGATCGGAGCGATTTTTTTTCACGATTCACCGGCCTTACCGTTTTTTACAAATTTTCCACAATTTTTTTTCGCGTTTTTCAAAATCACCCCCTCGTCGTATTTGAAACAATAAATTTTTTTTCGTCGATCCTAAATAATCAAAAACCAAATAAAATAAATAACCAAAAAAAAGGGGGGAAAACCGTCAACCAATTTTTAATTTTCTCATCCAACCCCGACGCAAGATTAGAAAAAAAAAAAGAAATCCAAGAGACGCCCAGCATCCCGCCGGTGCAGAGCGGCGTAAAATATTCAGATCGACATCTGGTGGCTTCGTTTGTACAAACCCAAGTCCGTTAAGCCGGCTCCGGCGTAAGTCATGCGTGCCGAGATTCAAGAGCCTTGTTTCGTGGGATTGCCAAGGATCGGCCGCATGCGGCCATTCCGCGCGTATATTGTCTCCTAGCAGTTTCGATCCAATTTGCAACTATACCAACCCAGAATGCAAAGATCCACCGGGTGTCCCGTTAATAAAGTCTAGGAGCGTCGATACGTCGTTGCTCCGAAGTATCCATGTACTCCAGCATCCCTAGTGGTCCAGCCTACCCCGCCTCACCCGTGGTACACTATAGGCAGCCCCAACCCAAAGGAATATCGAAGACACAAAATACAGCCAAGGGACCAAAGTGGGTTAATAAAGCGATATTAAAGCCACGGGGTTTCCACGAAGATCCCCAGTGTCCACCCTGGGCAGGACTTGGGTCACCAGTAGGGAATTACCAGGACCCACCCCCGACGATCCACCATGGCGTTTCATTATCGCTCACCCTATATATGTCTAACCACCTCGGACGACCTTAGGTACCTCCTAAGGTACGACACTGCGCATGCGCAGGGATCTACTTGCCACGGTGATAGGCGATGCACGTACACGTACTGGCAGCATATGTGGGTGGACGTACACGTACGGTGTCGGAGCCAGGTTATTATCCAGTAATCCTGGTGTTTTACATGTTATGAGGAAGCAAGATAGCCTGTTACCTACGACCTTCAATCTTACGTTATTACATACGTGTACTCGGACCACACATGACCAAGTCGTATATTATACGACGTACGAGTGGTACCGGGTGAACGAACCTGAACGCTTTTCACGTGTCTAAGGTTCAAAATTTCTATCGATCCTCCCAGCATCCCTAGCGTCATTATTTATCTCAAATTATTTGGCCCCTTTACGCGTAATCGTTCCCGAGGAACGGATTTGTCGATGGAATCGAGCATAAACGCAAAGGGTGGTTCACCTCGCGTGTGACCCGTCACGCGTGTTTTGACATGGAACTCCGCCCACGCACGTTCTCACGCACGGCAACTCGCTATTAAGTGCATTAGCGGCCGTTTAGGGTCGAGCGTGTTTCCTCCGACCCCCCCCCCGACCCGTTTCCTGATTCCTTCTTCCCTTCGCTTTACGCACCACACACGTGCTGATCACGAGTCCTAATAAAGTATAAGGGTGATTCTTTTCCTTTTTTTTTCTTTTTTTTCATTAGCCACTTCACTGGAGGACCCGTACCAGTGCGAAGATGGGTTCTTCGGACGATTAAAAAATTATTGATTAACCCATTCGATGATAAAATTCGTGTTGAAATAAATTTTTTCCTTTTTTTTTAGGTAAAGGGGGTTTGATACTTGAAAAATAAATTTTTTATTGAATCTTAGAAGTGGGACGTGACTGTCACCCTTGAAAATGATTGTCGCTTCGAGGTGGTCCAGGAATGAATTTTTTTTTTTTACTAGTTTCTCTCTTTCTCTCTCGCGTGCAGCGAACGACTCTCTCTTTTTCACGACGCTCACGGTCAATTAATAGTAGCCATTTATAAGGACAAACCGGGGAATCTGGGAATCCGCAATCCGCCGTGGGGCAATAAATCTCAAGTCGCTGTCCCGGGGATGGAAGCAGGAACCCCTCTTGTAAGCTGGTTGTATTGTAGCTATTACCAAGCCATGCATCACTAGGTAACAACCACCCGGTCCCTCGTTCCCTGAATCCAGCCGTTCCGCGTTCCCTCTTCCATTCTCAACGAGCTACGCTAGGTACTCCTTCTTCACCCTCTATCACTCTTTCCCTCGCCTCCTAACCTGTCCGCGGACCCCCGAAGATACCCCAACGTCTGCTAGGGAGACTCTGGGAAGATTCGCAGCTGATGCGATAGCGTGCGTGGACCAGGACCACCCAGGTGAGTCCGAGAGCAGAGTCCGAGGGATGAATTCACCCCAATTTCACTAATTCCCGCGAACATTACCAAATGACATGATAGGCAATATCAAAGAATCATTTGGAAGACAATGACCCCGTGCCCAGAGTGGGTGGCTGCCGAAGGGAGGGTCACCACCCCCCGAGGAAGAGGTCATTCCAGATCCTGGCGGACCGGACGGGATCAAAGCCTGGTCGAACGTCGACAGGAAGAGCTGCTCCTTGGCTCGGAGGGACCAGAGCCAAATCGATAGAGCCAAGAACCCTCTGAAGGGGGGTTGTTTCTTGAGAGGGAGGGCTGATAAAGGAGGAGGAATTCGTGTGCCAAGTGAAATTTTTTGCCAATTCGATAAGACAAATCCAAAGGGGGGTTGTTGTGGATAAGAAAAAAAAAGTAAGGGTTGCGGGGGTGTAATGGGTGGTAAAAAACTTGAATAAAAAAAAAACACGATGCAATAAACTCCCAACTCCATTAAATTATAATATTTCAGCGTTCAACCCCCCCCCCTTCTGCCCCCCTCTGCCCCCCCAAGAACCATAACGTTCCACTGGCAATCTTCCGTGACCGTGCACGAGTGCGAACTGTTCCTGCGCGCGTTCCTTCCTTTAATCAAATTAACAGAGTGTGACTAGGCCGAGTGTGGGCCAAGTTCCCCGCGTGCGGAACAAACGCAGCTACCCCGTCAAAACAAACCGATTCGCGTGATGTATGGTACCGCGACACGCTATATGGCTATCGCTTACACTTCCGGATTAAACATTGACGAGGGAATTCCGACGGCAGGGTACCGGAAGTTTGACACGGTATAACGGGTCGTCAATGGGCGAACTGGAAACGGCATTGGAGTCTCGTATTACACGGACCTACTTGTAAACGAAGTAAGAGCTTGGACAAGACTCTGTGGGAGGATGTAAGGGTAGAAGTTTATTAAAATTTAATATTGCGTACGGGATGTCGCGAGTTCGTGAAATTTTGTAGAGGGATGAAAAATTTGAATGTCACTGAAAGTTGAGCGTCAGTGACGAAGTGGGATGCGAATTGGCCGAGGAGACTTTTGACGTAACTGCCCTTGCGGTAGGGGCGTTGATTCTCGAAAATTTGGAAAACCCGGAAGAGAATCTACGCGATGCCGACACGTTGAGCGGCGTCGGCGATGCCGAAGGGATGGTGGATCGTATAGGGATGGTTGGGCGCCGGAGGATGGAAGTTGAGAGTAGTTGGGGGTTGATTGGGCGTCGTTGGGGTGGCGTCGGGGCTACCGGCCTCCTCGCGCCCTCGCCGGCGCTATAGTAACAACACGGGGAAACATAGGGAAATCAATATGGCTTCCGTTCAACCCCTCTATCCTCCCTCGTCTCTTGCACCCTTAGCCACTCTCTCTCTCTCTCTCTCTCTCCCTCTCTCTCTCTCTCTCTCTCTCTCTCTCTCTCTCTCTCTCTCTCTCTCTCTCTCTCTCT
>JAYRCB010000099.1:197293-222020 GCA_036026315.1 Trachelus stipa
TTGGTAGATGGCAAAAAAAATTCACATAGCATATAACCAATGATAATAATAATAAATTAAGACAAGAATCCTATCGTACGACCTATTGACCCTTTTCTATCTCCAAGTAGACACGCAGCTTCCGCAGTTGTTGGTAAATGAAATTTGAATCTCGTCTAAGAAAATTCTAACTGATAATTCAATATTATTATGTACAGGTAAAATCATCTATCAGAAATTCGGTAGCCACTGCTACCAACTAAAAAAAAAATGGCACTGACAATCGCGTTACCGCTGTCAGGAATAGAGCCGGAGCATTTCTACGCCCTAGGGGTTCGTCTACTGTACGATCAGGGTGTGAGGACCCTGGCAGGACAAGGACCAGCGTCACCGAGTACCGGAAGTGAGTCAAGCGGTTTCAGTAGCTGCTTCGCACCTTCCGTGGATTCATCCACGCCTATAATCACGCCGGGATCATCGAGGCCTGACACACCGAACGAGGATCCAATCAGACCTTCGGGAAAAGTATGAAATTTCGGATCATAGAGATAAAATTTCGAAAAAAGATAGGGCCGACCTTTGACCTTGATATTTTTTTTTATCAGATAACACAGGTTATCAAGGTGGTATACGGAGAACGCGATATTTTGAATCTCGGTGCCAACATCAGAGAACCGTCCTGGCAATTGAGAAGCCCCATGATGCCATCTTGTAATTTGACGATATTGATGGCCAATAGATCGATTTATTGTAGGTTAGGGAAATACGCCCTTACCGAAGATTATCCGACAGTATGTATATTTTCTTTTTAAATTTTATTACACGTCTTTTAATTTACTTCACGATACTTTTCACTCTTCGAATGACTTTCCAAAAAGAAGATCCGACAGATGGCGCGTCGGTCGATCGTTTCAGGATTTCTTTAACTTTTCTTTCTTGGTACCGATTACTTCGTGATTGCTAGATTCCCCGTTGGATATTACCAGGTCGTTCATCTTAAGAAAAATTGGATACGATATCACAGTTCCTATCAGACAGCAGCGAAAGATCCACGAGTGTCGCATGTGATGACCGTAGGGGAATTTTGTGACCCTGGCAGTCACGACGCGTTGGAATTTTGTAAAATTTTCACGATTGAACGTTGGCACTCTTGAAATTTTATCCGAGACCAATACCTTCAGACTCGACAGAGCGTTAAAGTTCTATGAATGAAAAGAGCAAATTTTGTTATAAATTTTGAAAAAAAAAATTTATTTTTTGACGTTACCTCTGGTATTTTGGATCCTAGATCGATCGTCTGAATATCCTTGATCTTGCTGTGGACCAGACGATAGCGACTGCCCAAATAATTCTGCAGCGCGTTTCTGTACTCGGAAAAGGAGTAAGAGGGCATTTTCAAAATGGTATCGTAGCCCAAAGAAAAAAGAAGCTAAATACTCCCGAATCGCGAAGAAAGACGTCGAGCAATTAAAATCAGCTGTCGCGTAAAAATCTACACTTTCTTCCAATCGTTTATCACTGATCGACCATGTTGAAAATAAATGATATCACACGAAGAGGTGACAAAACGCTATCGCACTGAAAACGAGTGTTCAACGTTGCCTGAAATCGAAAAAAAAAATTTTCAAGCAATTTTTTTTGTTTCCAGAGAAACTGCAAAGATTGCGGCTTCAGGGAACCATCTCCGTATCTCTTCTGACGACATAAATTGAAAAGTGACGTCATCGACAACAAATCAAATTTATAAGACAAAGCGGCAGCCGGTTCATATTGAAAATAATTTTCAAAAAAGAAAAAGGAATCCAAAGAAAGTAAAAAAGGATATTATCTCATAGAGACAAAGGACACTGAGAGGACTCTGTTGCGTATAGTCCTTAATATTTTTAAAATACAAAAAAAACGAAACAACAATCGACAAGCTTTACCAAATGTGTAAAAGTTCGCAGCAAGTATATACTGACAAAAAACGATGATTCCAAAAGAAGCCGGTTACGAGCTGCAAAAAATGAGTGATCGAAAAAAAAATTTTTTCCTACCAAGAGATACCCTAGTAAGACTCGATATAAGTAAATTAATAAAGAGAGAGAGAGAGAGAGAGAGAGAGAGAAACTCGAGACAACGCAAATGTTCACGAAACACGTTTGTTATCAATAATTTATTGAAAAATGAATTCAAAAAAATTTTTATTATCAAAACCTCGTCGTACCTATTCTACGCGTGTATCTTCATTATATCTCTGTGTAATTTTCAATCGAAATCACATTCAAAGCATTGTTATCCATTATACAGTAAGGACCGTTGTTTATGTCCAAATAAACAATTTATTTTTATAAAAATTACAACCAACAAACGAAAATCGTACCAGCATACACAGTCCCTCATTTCTTCCCTACCCCAACACACGACACACTCAATTTCAAATAGCATACTCGAGTGGTAATAAAAATAATTTTCACCCCCTCCAATTTCCAAAATTTGTCTTCCTTCTCCCACGAAAGCGTCGTAAACTCATCAATCCCAAAATGCATTAGGACTCGATCGTTCGAGCTCACGCAACAGCATTGTTTTAGTTTCCGCGTGACGCCGCGCGTGGCGCTGCGGTCGGACCCATCCGCAATTCCATACAAACGACAGTCTCTTTGCATCCCCCCACCCACCACCCCCCAATACATCGTGCACACTTTCCCGACCCTCGGTGTGGACGCACCTTTACGATCTCTCTCGGCCGCGGGTGGTACAGGGGCTAAATCCTCTGAATGGACCTGTATATCCCACATACGCAACGAGCACGCATACGGCAGAGCGATTCGCGTGCGTGTGAACGTGCGTGAGATGTGCGCGACTATTCAGATATTGTTGTTATTGTTGAGGGAACAATCGGCCGTCAATAGGCTGCCCCGGCACAATGTATCTATTCAGGTGCGGTCAGGGGTGCTCAATTGATTGGTAGAAGTTGCCAATTCCCCCCCCCCCCCCCGTTTTCTTCCCATTCAGCCTCCAATCGAAAAACAATTACTCGAGGATGGATTTCACAAAAACTTTATCCGATCGGCTCGCGTGGAGTTCGATAAGAATATTTTTCTAATGATCAATAATTTTCAAATAGGCTACCCAAATTGTGTACGAAATCTCATAATTGAGTGCCGATCACAAAAAATCGGTTCGTCTCTCAGAATTCGTTACTCCCTATCAAAGATGTTTCCAGGCCCGTTTGAGAACCCCTGGAGGCAGCGCACTAGGCGTCCCTGGCGATGATTTCGTATGCGAGAATGATTGTCGAGCAATACCGCGATGCACATGCAAAGACCAAAAATCGTCGAAATCAGTCGAGTTCAGCATCAACAATGTACCTGGTCCATTGTCTCCGGCTCATTGTTGTCTCTATACTTAGTGCGTTTTGCACGTGTACACGCAGCCTCCCGACCGATCCCCGCGCACATCGTTGCCCGCAAGTATCGCATGCTATTTACTAGAAAATTCAAAAAAATCGAATCTGTCTTTTCCTCTCCTCCCGAACGAGCACGGGATGGATTCGCGAAACGATTGGCATTGATACGGAGCACCGATAGCTAATCGTGAATTAACACGCGAAATCGACGAATCCAAGTTACGTATCAAAACATATGAAAATCCGAAAAAAAAATTTTATTTCCAAAAATCCACCATTACTTAGGAAGATTCGCGTATCAGTCAGATGAGGACGAGCTAGTAGCAGATTTGGTTGAAGATATCGATAAAGGAATAGAGAGTAAGGGGGGAGGGGGGAGGGGGGAGGGGGGAGAGACGAAAAGAGCGTGAGGGGAGGTGGTACATAGTAAAACGTGGCGGCGAAGGAGGTTCGAGGGTGGGAGAGGGCATAGAGCAGCTGAATAGGAAGCGACACAATGGACCAGGGTGGCTGTGGAGGCGTGTTATCAAATGGGTTCCTCATTCACATACTGCGGCCTGAGCTACTTGTGTCTGTCTGTTATACTTATTCATAGCGCCCATTGTGTCTCCACTGTTGAGTCGAGTTCAGTTCAGTTGAGAACGCGATGGAACGTGCCACAATGCACGAATATGGGCTGGCGCGGCCCTCCGTGCCATTTGCCTCCCCTCCCCCGCCCCCCACGCTATGGATTCGCGAGAGGACCGGCCGCGCGAAAAAAAATTCTCTCGTGGAAAAATTCTAGCAGGATGAAATGTTTGAGGGTAGGAGGTGACAGAGGGAGGAGTGGGAGGAGGAGGGTAAGAAAAAAATTGATAAAGAAAAAACGCACCGAAAGCTTTAAAAAATTTGGCTGTTCCTCAAGTGCGCCATTGACATGGGTAGTGTGAAAAAAAAAAATTTTGATAATCCAGTCACCCCTCGAGATTTAGTTAAAAAAAATTAATATTTTCCTATAGCGAGTTCAAAGACATACAGGGTGTCCCGTTAAGGATAGACATGACGTATCCGGTACAGCCCGGTACAGGTGACGGAGGGATTGCGTCATCCCCCAAGGTGTCAGGGGCCCTGAGAATGACAGCTACGGGGATGGCTAGGTGTTAGAATTTCTTTAGTTTGTCGCAAGGTGGCGCCAGTGAGTATCCGAAATGGTTGAATATTTTTTCAAAATATTTATCGCATCGCGTTTACTCATATGTTATTTAAAAAGGTAATCGAAGCTGGCTCACGTATTTTACGTGGGAAGAGGGTACCTACCCGGTAGACTAATAACGAGAATAATCGACCGAGTAATTGCGTCAGAGTAAATATAACGAATCAAGAGGCAACTATAGTCAATGTAACGCTAAGATAATTCTTCGGGACGTTACCGAACGGCGAACGGACGGACAAGCCGGGTTTTCATGAATGCACGGATAGACCCGACGTACTGATGGGACGAGAGCAGCGGGAGGTACGCCGGCATACAAAACTCGACTCAATACGTCATTCAGCCGAAGAATACGGCTCGTTCTCGCCATTTTGCTCGCGGAATGAGAGTTTCAAAGGGAATTAAGGATTCAAAGGCATCTTTGCGCGCGGCGCACAAAACGCCCGGCCGACTCGACTCAAGACATTCGAATTGGCGCACGCGGCACAACTGCCACGCAGTAGCACGGTGGATACACGCGTGTATATATATATATATACGCGCACAAGGTGTATAGCGAAGGAAGGGCAAGAGGGGAGAGCAAAAGGGTTAGTGAGTAAGAATTAAATAAAAGGAGTGGGGGTATTGGTATGCGTTACACACTATATACATATACACATATTATATATATATATATATATATTTGCCCAAAAGAAGCAAAACTCTACTGAATGGCTACTGAATGAGATAACGAACCAGAGTGGTTATTCAGAATCAGAATGGCTCTTTGCGTTATTTACCAAAATTACCAAAGGATCTGTTAATTTCGACGTCACGACGGCGACGTCGGGCGTCGTCGTAGCCAACGTGTATTAGCGCGAACCGCCAATATCTGGGATCGTTCTGCGTTTCGTCAGCCGTTCGCAGATCGGCAGCAGTGGGTTAATTAGCAAAGCGCCCAATAGGCCTCTGGTATCAAAGTGTAAAATGAAAGTGGTTAAGCGATAATGCGTCGCGAAGTTAATTAAACTTGCGATAAACAAAGACGCGCGAACGTTAAAAGAACAAAAGTACATTAGACGAATATATATATATATATATATGACACAATCCGTCAGACCGTGAAAATGATAAATAGAAAAATTCAATCTGCTTCACTATACGGGGCAGTTGTGCCAATCTAGGAGAAAAAAAAATTCATCGAAAAAGCCCCTAAAAAGAAAATCGACTAAATTTCCCCTATTCGTATTTCGCGGGACTTTTCGTAAAATTCTATGCACCCTCGGTATACGGATCTTTGTCTTTCTTTTTTGTCACCCACTACCTCCCTCTCTTTCCCACTCGGTCCTTCTTCACGGCCACCAGGCAAAGCCGGAACAAATTCGAGTAGCAATTTCTGTCGGGCGTTGTGGACGCGCCGCAAGCTCAGAGAGGGTGAATTTTCTATAGTCAACATAAAAATTCCGACCGATCGTAAAGACGAAGATAATGGCGACGCGTATCGCGGGGCACTCGCGATTGTTATTCATATTTTATGGGGTCGCGATCCACGATTCTCCGTAGGCGTACACGTACGGTATCGACAGGGGTAGGTCACCCCCCCCCCCACCCCCCGTGACGAAACTTTTTTTTCTGTCTCTATTTATCGCGTTCGACCCTCCAACCCCACTCCCACCCCTCTTCCCCTCGTCCCATTTTCTCTCCCACCCCCATCCCTCATTCTCATCCCTCTCGCCAGCTACTCCAGGCACCCCTAGTTTAAACGCTTACTCACCCCCCCGACACGGGCCACCACCATTTACCATAAAAAGTACCGAAAGACCACTTACCCCTCGCACCGCGCGTACCACCTGAAACAGAGATTCGCATCCTAATTAGCCGTGTAATTGAATCCAAAATACATATATTCAAAGTTTCGAACATGACTGAGGTAAAGTTTGATCCGAGCATGTATATGTACATATAGTAATAGCCATAGGCGTTATAAAGGTTTAAGGGCTATACAGAGTAAAGCGAAACGCCACTTGGCGGGTATAATTTTATTAATTTTAATATACCTACAGGTTAATGGTTATTACCCGAAATATCCGTGGGTAAAATTAATTCCAGTGATAAATTAGAGCCGCGCCACTTTAAGTACAGTTAAATTGTGCTGATCGTATCGCGGACGAATTTTTCGAGCGATGTGATAACGCACAGGCAGTATCGCTGATCTTCAATCGTTTAGCGAAAAGCCGAAGAAGCTGCAAAGATGTCTCGAACTGACAATCGAAAATGGTCCACGGGACATCTCTTGTCGCAGCTTTGAGTTCGATTTCGAATAAAAAAAAAAGTCAAAAAAAAGTATGGAAAATTAAATTCTGCCAGACTGGGGTGAAAGGGGGGTTGAAAAATGAAAATCTCGAGGCTGGTGGTTTTGCTGGCCAGTGCGCAAGTCGTATATATTATTTCTTTTGTATATATTATATATATATATTCGCGTCTTTATATATATATATATATAGAGCAAAAGCTTTGGTGCGGCCTTATCGGCAGTTATCGGGCCGTGATGTCACACAATGGGGCAGACAATGCGCGGGACAATACATCCCTGGTTCTAACCCCTTGGCCCAGCCCCGTGATCTCGCCCCGACTACCCCCCGGCAGCCACCCTTGGGCCCTGCCAACTTAATAAACATAATAGCTGACTGCGCCGCCCCGCGGTTACAATGAGATCCGTACCGGGAGATACTGAAGATATGACGACGACGGCCATTGTGCACCCCTACCCAAGTTTTAGTTTCGAATGGATTATATTCGGGGGTGCCAATGGCTCTTAATACATAAAGCCAAACCCTTGCTCGGAACGAAGTGTTGCTACCGATAAATAATTTTTTTTTTTCATACTCATAAAATCCAAATATCTTCAAAAAAGGGATATTTGGGAATAATTAAAAAAAAAAATTTCTCAAAATTTCTTAATAAATCTCGCCAAAGTATCGAGATGATCGAATCAGCCCTAAGAAGAAAATCAAAGTTCGATAACGCAGAGAGAAAAGAGAGCAAAGGCTAATGAGTGGAAATCGCATAAAAGTCAATCAGCGAACGAGCGATTTGGGCATTGTGCAAATGCCGCCAAGCGTTCATCCCTTAACGGGGAGGTTGGCTGATCGGACCCTTTCGGGTTACTCCTGGTTAAGGGATGACGGAGTTCATGCATCATCAGATCGACTCCACGCCCTGGATTTCTTCGTGGCAGCAGCCACCCCACCTACCCCCACAGTCCCACCCCTCGTAGCAGTCAACCCACCCTTGGCGTACGTTCGAGCGCGATCAATCGCGCCGTGGCGTTATAGCCAACCCCTATAACCAACCCGGACAATATGCTACCCCTGTGTAATCACCCTAAACCACGTGCCAACACAGCGTACGAGTCGACACGAGCTATTGAAAAACGTGGTCAGGCACCCACCCCCCCGGCCCACCCCATTATATCGAGAACTTTTCACTTTGCACGCACCCTGCACCCCTGGCCGTTCGCACTCGCAATCCCCTCAGGACATTCTAACCTGTACGATTTGCATAGCTAGCTAAATTTTTTAAGCGAAATGTTGATTTTTTCAAAATTTTTTATTTAAATTTGAAAAAAATAAAATTGGACTCGGGTACAGTGCTACGCCCATAAATATTTTCATGCGGGACTTTTCGGTACCAGAGCGCCGAGCCAGGGGCGAATAGATCGAGACGAGTATTAAGGGATGATACGACCGGGGGTTGTTGAATTGCAACGTATTCCAACAGATGTATCTTCGACGGGAAGATGTAAATCAAAGGAAGCCCGATTCGAGCGTGACATTTCGAAAGGTCCCGGGTGCGTTCTGGTTATCTTGGTCTGTTTATCGGGATGATTATAAATCATCGACCGAGTCCTCATTGGACTCGCACATAACAACCCCAATGAAGGGGGTTGATGACTTCATAATACATCGTGCAGTGTAACCCTTTCTATATCGTCGGGGCGTCCTGGTTCTGCTGCGAACGAGTCATCGTCATCCCGCAGGATGTGCCGTTCGCTTCACTATACATATGTATGCAAGTGCTCCGTCTTCCTACGGGAGACACCCTAAAGTTTCATCAAGGGGTTGGGGTCGCCGATTTCACAGGGGTGGAAGGTCAAATCGCGATCAACGAAGTGACCGGAACATTTTATTCAGCTCGTAAAATTCATCCAGTTTTCACGACGTCGAAAAGTTTGAACTTTCTCGATTCTTATCAGCATAAATTTTATAGGGGTTGACAGAGGGTGACGATGATACCGGATGATGACATCGGGTAAGAGACAGGCTGATGAGATCAGCTGTCCGACCACCCTAGGGGTAGTTCCCGTACATCGATTGACCCATCTGGAAATGCATCTGATGGTCCGAAAACGTGTAGCTAACAGGGCCGAGGTGTAATCCGGTAGGTAATCCGGAAGACGGCAGTAAAACAGCCCTTGCGCGTCGCAGGGGTGGATTCTCGACGTCGTTGAGGACGCCAGTGGCGGCGTCGGTACCGCCCCCGGCACCGAGACCTCAGCGAATGGAGTGACAATGCTGCCAAGCGATTCACAGTTCCATACCACCCCCTTTGTCTTTTCCCACCCTCCCCCAACTCCTCGCTCCTCGCTACCCTTTCGCAACCCCTTGGCAACCCTTCATCCTCCCACCGGAGCAAACCCACCCCCATCCAAGAGGTGCTCGCACACGTGCTCCTCCTCGCGTCAACCAGGTCCCAGCCAAAGATCGGAACCTTGAAATTTAATCGGGATAGACTGCAAACATGAGAAATAGCTTTTCCGAGTCCACGTTTCACGGACACCCGGTATACTTCGCAAGCTTCGATTTGGTCGGGTAAAATTTGACAATGGAGAACGACAATTGTGTACAGTCCAAAATGGCGGAGTGCATCGGAAGAGCACAAAGGACAGCGAGCATCGAAAGTCGTCGTGACTCGAGGGTGGATGAAGATAAAGGGGGGTGAAAAAAAAAATGAAAGTCCGCGAAGTAGACACAAGGTGGGAGTGAGGGGTGGTTGGGGCGGGAGGGGGGTGGAGATCGAGAGGGTAGTTGCTGTGTATCGAACGAATCCGTACAGCCAGGCGAATGGCTCTCCCTAGTTCCGTCGTCGCTATCAGATCGAGTCCCTCTATTTCGCGTCCTCTATTATTTCTTTTATCAATCTGCACGCTTTCAGAGCTTTGAGCCGACTGAAAGCTGCGTGATAAATCATGAAATGTAAGAACCCATACATACATATATAACCTACGGGGTGATTCAATAGGCGGCATTGCCGGAGCGAACAGCATCCATACAGCCGCCAGATGAGGTCTTCTAGCTTCCGTCGAGTCCGCGTGAAAGGATGCCCCAATAATATTCCATTCACCAAACCACCCCCGAGTGCCCCCTCCCCGACCCACCCCGTTAGCCCTGCGTCCACCGTACGGCCGCCACCCCTTCACCCCCCCGGGGAAAGACTCCGTACCAACCCCCGGGTCCGGTCCCGTGTGCCCGTGTGGCACTGCCATTGATTTTTCATTCGTCGCTTTTCAATAGTTTGTTATGAGCTTTTCTTGGACGACGCTAACCTCACGATCATCCCCCTTCCGTACCGCAACCACCCCTGCGAGAGGGTGCCCAACGACGGGGATGAAAAAAAATATAAGGAAACCCGTCGCTCTCACGTAGTACAGAAGACATCGGAAAGTCTGACCATCCCTTTTGGAGACTTTCGACAGTTCCAGTACAGCAACCCCTAATTCGTGTCCAGCTATAAAACTGAATCCATAAGGGTTGACAATAGGGGGTGGAACAACCACTGATCCTAAGCAAAGTCTAGGGAAGGTCCAGGATGATAAATATAGCTCCTCCGAATCAGCTGAACACGGAGTTCCAGGGTTAGGTCGCCCCCCCCCCCCCACCATATCATCCCCTTCTGGACCAAAGGAGTAAAGAAAAATTTCAGAAAGTTCGAAGCTCGAGGAGATGGCTCGGCAAGGTCTCGATAAGAAAATAGAGCGAAAGTAACCTATAACTTTAATCAGAAGGGAATAAAGGGGCAACCCTTTTCGGAACACCGCTGCGTCAAGGCGAAGAATGGAGATGAGGATGTAGCCGAGTATCGGCATTGTTTCCAAACAAAGCACGCCTTTCATACCCCCATACCCGGGGTGCGCGCCCAGCGCCTCTCCCGGCAGTCCCGTGCCCCGACGCTACCACTACGACGACCACCCCCCCGCCACCCACCCACAATCTCCAACGAACGTGCACACCCCCCCACGGCTTTTCACTCATTTGACACGCAAAGATGTCAGGCAAGCCAGAGCATTGTGGGTACCGCCACCCTGTAGACCTATTGTTGCCTCACCGATACCATCCCTTAGAAACCTTCTCGATGCTCCTCTCTCTCTCTCTCTCTCTCTCCCCCTTACACCGCTCTTCCACGAAGCCGCCAATTCCACCCTCCCCCTTGAACCACCCCAAAATCCCAAGCCGAGAGTCAACTTCACAGCGTTATACTTACCGGCACTGCTGACAGCTTTTGCTACCCCTAACCGGGGCACCCTTGTTTGTCATTCGCCGATCCTCAAAAGAGTAAGAGCCGTCTTATATTTCATTACCATAGCCATCGATAGCTATCGCCCGTTCATCGAAAAACAACCCCTAAACATCGAAACTCCAAATACGAAAGTTCGAACCACCCTCGTACACAAGATTAATCTCACCCCTATCTCCAAGATCTTCAAGCCCACCGTAAAATCTCCCCGTATAATCTCACCCCGTACGAAGTCAAATTTTTTATCCGCTTCATCCCCTAACCCCGCAACAGACACAAATTTTTTATTCGCGCGATGCCGGTGAACCACCCCCAACCACCAACCCCTGCGTTCACCGCAAGGTACGCCAGTGCGCTTCCCGCATTAGTCGCTGCTGTTTCCGTATGACGAATTTCCTGAATGTAAACCGCGACGAATGGAAAATGACGAGCAGCGCCAAACAGAATTGCACGTCAGTGGCGTGCCGATGCTTTGGGTACCTGGGCGCTTGTAGGTTTCCATGTGCTGTTTATACGTATGCACCATGCGTATATAGTGCACAGTACATATATCTAATATACCGGGTATTATCATACGCGGTGCCTTTATTGCACTCGGGATACGAGAACTACCACATGCATCCCCTATTGTGCCCATCCGTGCCGTAGGTACCCGCGTTAAGGGTAGACCTAGGGTTGCTGTTCCACCTATACCCAATAGCACCCAGCAGCCCATCCAGTGTCTAGTAGCTGGAGCGTGACGAAGCAGCGGATAACGGGTACCAGTGAAAATGGATGCGAATGAAGAACGTTTTAGCAGCGTAGAAATTATCCGAGAGGGATAAGCGTGAAAATTAGCCCGAGAGTGGGAACAACCCTTAAATCGATCTTTACATACAAAATTACGACGTCAATTTTCAGAGACTGTCATTATGATACGAAGGGTTAGTAAAGCAGATGAAAAAGAGGTTGATAACGAGGACGAGCGTGTGTGTGTCGGTAACAGAGGAACCTGTTAAAAGTTCGAAACTGTCCTAACAGAATGAAACGCGGTGAAGTGACGGCCGGGGAGGGGTTGCTCTCGCATACGGTGCAAGGGATGAGGTTAGTGGGATTGTCAGTGGATATATAAGGGAGTCTGTGGAAAATGAGGGAGAGGTGTGGGGACCGTAGATAATATAAAGGGTGGTCGAGAAACTCGCGCGCGATATACGGATGATTCCGCGTACGGACTATAGGACGACGATGATTTCGTTGCCCGGTCGGTTGCCAGCGCCAATACCAGTGGCAGTAAAAGTGGCGGTAGACGGTACCAACGCCGCGTAGCCACCGTACGGAATATGTTATACGGCAAAGCTCGTACGTTCGTAACCACCGAGTAGAATAGACGAATTGTTCGGCAGCGAGGGCTTTTGTCTATTTTACGAAGTTCCAAGGGCTTCCATTCAAAGTCGCTCTGAAATATATTCTCAACTGAATGTTGTACGGATTCGTGCACCGCCATTCCTAATTATTGTTTCCAACGTTCCTGCCCTCCCCTCCTACCCCGCCGCCGCCATGCTACAGTCAGGCATCCAGGGAACCCGCGCCATCCGACCTACCTAGTAGTATGGCCACCCGTGTTCGTCACTCGCGATCCATTCGCCACCTACCGCCCTCTCACCCCTCCTCCCCCCCCCTCCCCACCACCCTTCACCGTACTCCGGGACTTCAGCTCGTTTCAAAAGTTTCTTCTTTTTCAACCGCGTTGCAATTCCGGCACGAATTCTCCTTTCTAGCCCAACCCCACCCACCCGTCGTCCCCTAGCTGTGTATATATATAGCGGTCGGTACCGTTCGTCCTTAAGGGTTGGGTGAAATGGCACCCTTAGCATTTTATGCAGAATGTAAAAATTAAAAAAGTCAATAAAGGGTAAGGGTGAGTCAAGAGTAGGATATTTATGGAGAGAACGAGAGGATCTCGAATTGGTGAAAAAGGACAGGAGAAACGGTAAGACAGAATGGCAGGGACGAACAGAGAGGGGGATCCGAGGGTGTATGGGGGCGTATCGGTTAAGTGGGAGAAATTGCAAAACAATGAGAGAACGGCGAAGCAGGGGGGTAACAATGTGAGGGACAATAGGCCTGATAATGTGCCAGAGAATGGACGCCTAGACAAAAGAGTCGAATAAGGGCGTGCACACCTATACGTACGCTCCTGTATTACCGCGTCGACTGATCCCCAGCAGCACGCGATACGTGTGCAGCAGCGGCGCCCACCGTCACTTTCGAACGCCAGAACAACGAGCAACCCCTATTCTAATGCTCTGGACGTACCAATACCAACCCCTAAACTCCCACCCACTCAGTCATCCCTTATCCCGAAAAACAGCGGTATAATAATTACGCGATAATTTAATCGACTATCAAAGAAGATTCCCCCCCCCACCCCCCCCTCCCGAATTAAAACTACCCTTACAGGTCAAAAATATATTCTTCGTTGTCTTCATCGTCCAGTTACCAACGCCTATGGCTGTAAACCCATAGCCCTCCCTTCTGTCCTCCAAGTAGATTAGGATCGTAATACCCAGACATCGGTAACGTTCTCGTATTATGGCTCTGCGAAATCCAAGGATCAAGTCGGAGATCAGGTCTTCCGTTCGTCTTTGAGGGAACGGCTGCGGGGTAGGAACCTACCGCAATAGTTAGATATCGCGACCCCTAGCCAAACCGGTGAGTCTCGAGGGAGAAGGAGGGGGGGGGGGGACCGGAAAGGGAATAAAGTCAAAAGGGCGAACGACAAATATAAATCGGGGGAGGTTGAGAAGGATGAAGATTTAAGTGCCAAGCGATTTGTCTGGCCATACACCTGTTGTTTCTACTTGGCCCGATTTACAAGTCAGACCCCACCGTCGCACGACTCCTTCTCGAGGGTTGATACACCTGTTGTCGTACCAATACGATATAGGCATACGTCCAACCAACAAGCTGCTTTCTCTACTGGGCCATACCCTCGAGAAGTCTGACCCACGACACACCGTACCTACTAGCAGCCCTCCAACGAACAAGCTTCTTTGGAAGCTCGTATACTAATTATAAGTAGTGAGGGACGTTAGTCGTCGGACGAGCCACGTGGGCCAAAGAAAAAGGTAACGTCACAAGACTGCGGAGCTCCGTGCTGTGCAAGACGTAGTCGTGAAACCGGACGTCCGTGACGCGAGAGAAAGAATTTCCGAGTGAAGGACATATATATATATATACACAACATATATAAAAAAGAAAAAAGGAAACAGGCACAAAGGACGAAAAATGACGACGAAGACGAGCAGAGCCCTAGAAGTGGCCATAGAAGACAGAGCGACACAAACGTACAGTCCCATAGAAATTTTCCCCTCGCAGAATGCAGCACTTGTGTGCGCTGTTATTTAAGCTGCACATAATGCCAACTCTTTTATGCTTCTTGTGTCTTACATCTGAGACTGTGTCGCTCCGGAGGGCGCATTCATCCCGGTGAATGCCACGCGAGCGTACAATGCTTTCTATGGCGCCTGCAGGAGGAGGCTACGTCTCGAAACGCAACGTTAAGGATACGTCGGCCTCGGTTTTGAGGTTAAGCTACCGGCGAGCGAAAAGAGCCCGTAAAGCCCGAATCACGGCGTGCAGCGAAATTAGGATTTACAAGGGAACCAAAATCGAACCCGGTCACGAGGGACGATCAACCAGTTTCGATGGTCGAGAAACCAAAAAGATGGGACTGACGGAGTCCCGCAAACACGAGCCAGACCCGTTAGAATCGCTGCGGCAACGTTCGCTCGGCCACAAAACAGTCCGGGCGAGACAATAACCAAGGCGCAACAATGCCGGCGACAATGCACCAGCCCACCAACACACGAGCCGCGAGCCCGAATCCATTGTCTGTGTTTTCTCTTGTTCTCCTTTCATCCCCCTTTGCTCTTGGTGGACGAGTGAGGTTAAGGGGGGCAGAGAGGGGGGGATGTCGCGACCTCGCACCAGCGACTTTGTTTAATTGCGCTGACTCGATTAGACAGACGTTCACCTCCACGTGGATTTTACGTATGTGACCCTGCCCCCCCTGGGTCCCCCATTAACTCAGGACTATTTTTTTTTTCTTTCCATTACAATCCCTTTCCCTCGGACACGGCTTTCACGAGTATGCCTGTGGTACGTCTGTACGTGAGGAGCGATCGTGACTGGACGGAAAAAGGTAAAGGCGTTCACGCGTTACGAAATACGGATGGTCCTTGGTGGGATCGCTGCGATGCACCTGCGCCCATCGAGACGATCCTTGCTGCGACGATCGGGATGATCAATGTCCCGCGAACGGTGGAACGTGAAAATTTATTTGTGATCGTCCGCGTTAAGTCGTCATGTCCCAAAGGGGGTGGGACCAGGTGGACGGAGTAGGCGTAGGTCATCGATTAGTTCACGTAAGTCACGGAGGTCCGAGAGGGGTGGGGGGGCCGGTTGACTAGAGAAATCAGATGGTGCTTGGTGGGATCGGATCTGTAGAATCGTGTGGGAGAGAGAGGGATAAAAAATATAACAGAGAGAGAGAGAGAGGGAACGAAAATAAAGGAGTGTAACCAACGTGCAAGCGTATAAAGACGCGTGAAGAGTGCATTTTGTGAAGTGTAAAAAACAGTAGGAGAGAGAGAGAGAGAGGCAGTAGAAAAAAAAATAAATAAAGATTACAAGAAGAGAGAGCAAAGATTCTCTCTCTCTCTCTCTCTCTCTCTCTCATACACACAGCCACGTCCACACAACTAAAGACCGATTCGGCCGCTCCACTCATCCTCCCGTCCGTCTCATTGTGTCGGACGATTGTCTTAGAATAATGGCGGAGACTCACAATAGTGACTACAATGCTCGCTCGTCCTAACAATGCGATGACGTCACGTCCCCGGCATGTATGTGAATGTGCCGCCACGAAGGGTTTGCCTCGTGTGCGTCTTTCTCTCCCGTACTCCCCACCACCCCTCGCCTTACCACCATTTCATCCCAGCCACTCGCGAACAGGTCCCTCTTCGCGATTCCTTCGATTCGTCACCCTCGTCGGCCAGTCGATCTCACCAAAGGGCCTCACGAGGCCCATTATCCAAGCTCTCGCGTATCCGCGCGACCTAACCTTTTTATTTTATAGGTCAAGCCGGATGCTGCTTCCTCCCCCCCAGCCAATGCGAGAGGAGCGGGGAGGGTGCAAGATCGGGTGGATGCTGCGACGACGCACCGGAAACTGTAATTTCTTCACGATATATATATATATAAAGAAATTTTGATAAAGAGAAAAATCCTCCCCCCATCCACCCACCCACCGCTCCCATTAAATACGAAATGATTGATTCCTCGTGGCATTATTCGCAATCCCAAAGTTATACGACTCCTGCTTCCCTATAGCCATTCTGCGAATTCCACCGTCCGGTACGTCTATTCTCTATTCACACACGCGAGGGGGATGAAACGAACGTAGAGACGGACAAAGCTGAACCCACAGTCCCCTATCGCGTGTCTAGCTGGAGCATCCATCTCTTTCTATCCTCAACAACGGGTCCGCGAAATCGCCGGCGGAACAGACGCTTTGACCTTTAACCTACGGCCCCTCCGCTTTCCTTGTTCAGGGACTAAAGTCATCCCCTGGGTAGTGGTAAGGCATCCCCCCCCCCCCCTCCTCGTCCAAGGGTCAAACTTATCGAGGGAGATGATAAGCGCGATTCTCGCTACTTTTTATTGCGTAACGCTTTCTTTTTTTTACTTACTGTCTCTTCCTCGTGGACCAACAGAGAGGCTGCCTGGTTGGTCGTAAAACGTGAATTGGGCTTTTAGCGCGCGCAGACGCCAGCGTATGAGAAGAAAAAAAGAGGCTGCGCCCAATGTATTCCAAGAAGCCAGCAGATAAGAATAAACCGAGGACATCGCGGCTGAATGCCGTCTGTTAATTAATGCCGGCATTCAGTACGCATTAAATTACACGGATTGTGCGAATTTCCAAAGGCAGGTGTCCTGAAAAGGCTCTTATTGGCAAAATAGCACGTTGCCGGCGCGAGCGTCGGGACGCTAGGCGTACCGTAGTCGTGGAGAGCTATAGAAACCGATAGAAGGATATGGAAAGGCTCGAGGATGGATACCAGAGGAAGAAGCTGGGAGGCGTTGTAAAGAAAAAATAAAATACATAGAAACGGTACCGTGATAAAAAAACTTTTGTAAAATATTTTTCACGTTTACATCTACTACCTAAGGGTTCATTCACAACGTTGCTCAACACGCGCGAAATCGCATAACCGATTGTCACGCTCTTCGCTGTGTTCTTTGCGGGTACGACTTTCTATCCCGACTTTTAACCAATCGGGAGAGATTTTTTTTTTATCTCGCTCTCGGCAAAAATTTAAAAAATTGATTAATCAAAGTCTCCCACGGTGCCGAAGATTCTTCGAGGATCGTCGTTCTACTCGATCGATAAGACGTGTAAGTATTGAGTATACCGGGTGACCAAGAAATTACGAACCGATAATAACGATCGTTAACTATACAGTGTACTGTATTGTCAAATATTTTTTTCACATAAAAATAAGTTTTTCCACTAGCTTCGTGAACGGTCCGATAGTACGTAAATGATTAACTTAATTTCTTATCGCTAATGAGATCGCACCTGATTGCGATAAGCATCTTTACGATCACGGGTTATATTTTTAGTACGGCTTACTTTCTCGCTCTATTGTTCGTTTCCCCGTGTGTTTCATGTACGCGGTGTCCGATGTGTCGTGTCGATATAGATTTTATCTAGAATCTAACGGTGGTTGCGCCTAAGCCAAAATAAAAGGGGTGTCTCGAATTTACCCGAAAAAAAAATATATATATTCTACCGGAAGTCATTCCCATGGTACGAGAGCACCGGTTTTCCTTCAGGCTTCATTGACTCTCGCCACGTTTTATCGAACCACCCTATGCACACCCGTTAGATAAACGTGGCTATGCTGTACGCTCAATTACGATACGTATCATTATATTTTGACTGAGATATATGAATCACAATAAGATCCAAGATCCGGCATACAAAGCTAATGCGAAAGTCCCATCAAATTCTAACCACCTGTTATTACACCTGGGTATCCTGACCCTGCGTATCAATAATCATTGTGCTACTTGATAGCAAAAAAAAAATGAACAAACCTCTCAAAAATTAAGTTAAATCAACGTCACGCAATTACCCCCTCTACCCTCCCCCAAAAACAGCCGCAAGCAAAATTGGTCCATTATCGCTCCAGTAACATCCAGCAAAACTATAGCGTCCAGTATTAAAAAAATCCACAACTCAAAAAAAAAGACTAACCAAAATTTTTTTTTTAAACACACTCACGCCAGTCACCCCAAAGCAAAAGCGCGATAGAGAAAGTGATAGAGAAATTCGAAAAAAAAAAAGAGAAAATGCCAAGGAAAATGGAGTCGCGGTAATGGCGAAGGAGAAGAGTCCCCCCCCCCCTCCTCCACCCTCCCATACTAACGCGTAGTCTAAGGAACGCGTCGCGGCGTCGCATTGTGTCGGGACCGTTGGATACTTTATTCCGTATAAAAGAACGACGGGAACAATGGGCAAGAATATGGAAGAATGGAATGGAATGGAATGGGACCGAGGGATACACAGAGAGACGCACTAGCTAGTGTGAAGACTCATCACTCTGTAAACAATGCGCTCCGCGAGAGTGACTCAAAGAGTAGATGGTGGGGAGAGATGGGGGAGGCCGTTGAAGTCCCATCCGCTGGATACCCACACGGAAGCTGAAGTGGGAAGAGTTGGGTGAAGCGGGAAATGGAAGGACTTGAAAGGGTCCAGCAGCATCTTCCATCCCCCCCAGTCGCCGCCACCACCCCAGCACGTGCTCATCCACTTAGGCACGAGAGAGAGGACGAATGCACTATACCCTGACGAGTCTCGCTCAAGTATGAAAAGTGGTCAAGGACCGTGTTGCGGACGGTCCAAATCAGCATCCGTTGGTAACGATTTTGAAATATCTGTAGGGATAATTGAGGAGACGAGGAGGAACTTTTCTTTCGAAATTCCCTACGTTATCCCGTTCATTCGTACACCGGGACCTTTTATGGATGCCAGGACAAACGAGACCGACTATGAGGATCTTTGAGAAGTCAAGAAGAAGGGATGATCCAGAGTATATCCGTCTGTCCTGTCTGCAGGGGGAAGGGGTACAAGGATCGAGAGAGAAATACAGGGAGGAAGGAAGGTAGCAGTAAGGGTTGTCCAGGGGGGGTCGAATCGAGGGGGATGAAGTAGAGTAGGTATTGTCAGCACACGGAAGGCAAAGCAAGGACGAGCGCCCGGCGCTAGCGGATTATTAAGAAAGTTCGGAGCAAAGCTCCATTGTCGCAGGGACTTTATCATCCGGGATGGATCCTGCTCGTATCTTTTCTACAGCATCCCCAAACTGGCATCCCGAGGCAGAGTCTCCTCCTCGTAGATCCTCCGTATCCTGGGACCTGGTCCCGTTCCGTTCAGGACTCACTGGGCTAGGTGGAAATTTCATTTCGAACGTTAAAACCACCCCTTGGGGTGTCCCCGCTATGCACTTTCTCCCTGTCGTGGGAGATACAGGATATCACTGCCACCCGGTATACGTGCGTGGCGGTCTATTGTCACGATTGCGGCACTGAAGAACCCTCTAATAGAAACTAATGTCTCCTTTCGGAAACGCATTAAAGCTAATCGAACGTATGTATCACACGGTGCCGTGAGGCCTGTTCCCTTTCTTCAGTCCCGTTTCTACCCTGTACGCGCAACCCTCTACCAGATAACTAACGATCTTGATGAAGAAAGTATTGCTTTTGTGTATACATGTATATTATACATCAATATATATATATATATATATATATATGAATTCTGTGTAAATTCGAAAGATGGATTCTGAGGATGAACGAAAGACGCGTCGTCGAGTCACGTGGAGTCAAAGTGCGTAGGTCGCGAACCAAATTCCTAGTCAGAAGGCGAACTGGGTGGTGGACATGATGGACCAGGCGGATGAGATTAATGTGGTACATTGGCGATATCGTCATTAGCCGCTACCGAGGTAGCCTGGTCGGCTGATTATTCCAGCGTTCGTCGCAGCATCCGGGCTAGGAATATCCTTCGCAATTCCTGTCGGTGGTCCATTCACGCAGAATTCGCCGTGGTTAACGTCGACAAGGCTATCAGGACGGCCGACGGTATTGTCGCCGAAGATAGGATTCCTTTGATTGTGTCCGGGACCGCGAAATCGTCGGAAGAGTCTGGTCCCGCTTTACATAACGCGTTATCTCGTCGAGAATGGCGCGAAGAATGGGCCGAGAAAAAAAACACCAGAGAGAAAAGGAGTGGGGATAGAAGACGAATGGAAAGGGGTAGAACCGGGAGTCTGAGGCTGGACCAAGTGAGCAGCTGGAGGAGTGATCGAACGAAATAGAAGAGAGTACCTTTTGATCGGGGGTGAATGACCTGGCGACTAAAAAAAAAATATCCAATTTTCACCAACCTGACCATACCGAAGTTTTTCCAATGCCAAATTTAAATGACAATTTTCGAAAATTACCGAGAGTCAAATTTTCATTCGTCCACCCCCACCCTTCATCTAGATCAAACTTTTCACATTTTTTTGACTTTGAAAAATCATTATCCATGGCATAGCGAGATTTCAATTTTCCTATTGCATACTTCTTTTTTCATTTCTACCTCCTCCGTATACGAAATAACAGTTATGGGCTCGCCGTAGAAAAATGATTCTACGATTTTTTTTGGGGTGAGTTTCAATAATGCAGAAGGGTGACAAAAAAGTGGATGCTGCACGAGAGATAAAAAGTGGGGGGGGGGGAGAAGGGGGCGGGAGGACAAAACCCAGTGGATTTAAAGATTTGTCCGTAACAGGTCGTGGGGTGAAATCCGTACATAAAAATGCCACCCTGAGTGGCTTGAATGCCTTGGCGCGAGTAAGAGGTGACGAGGGATGGTTGTTCCACGTAGGAATAGGGGTTAGGGATATATATATATATATATAGTATCCACAGCGAAGAACCAACAGAGAGCAAGCAACAAAAAGGATCCAAGGTATATTGTATAAGATGGTGACTGGGGGGGGTGGGGGGTGGGAGGGGGGGTCGGAGTACGAAGGTTGGTAGCTGGAGGTTGGTCCCTGAGAACTTAGAAGCATACGGAGAGAGGGGTTGAAAATATTTAGACATCCGCGAAGGGATGAATAAGACTAAATTGTATCCACAATGCTGTCTCAGAGACGCGTTCTGAATAGCCTTAATAAACTCGCTGAATCCTCGGAAATATTTCAAGCCGTAGGACCGAATGCGGCGAAAACTCTTCCACCCCCCAACCCAACCCCTATCCAGTTTCTCTTGCCCTCACTCCCCTCTAGAAAAGCCCAGCTATTCGCCAAAGCATCCCCCCCCCATCTTCCGCTTGCGCCACTCTCCCAAACAAGTTCCTCGTCCTATCAGGACACCCCCACCCCCCCGCCACGAAATTACTTATCCACCGAAAATTTATCCTTTGCAAATTTTACGTACCCTCATGTATCCCCCGTGTCACGAACCGTTACAACCCCTATTCCGTGAGATCACAGTTTCCAAGACGAAACGGTGTATTAGAAAAATGCATTTATGACGTATAGTCAAGAAAAAAAATTTTAAAAACCAAGTCTGACCCCTTCGGTAATAGTTCAAGGCACGTCCCTGATATTTTCTCGGGTACAAGCACCTTGAGACGCAGTTTCTTAGTTTTGGGAATGGAAAAGTCCGAATCATGAAAGACAGGAAAGATTTAGCCGCCACCCGCGGCGCGATGCTTTACCCTGCATTAGGTAAAAAGCATTCGCTCGTTTGGATCACGAGGCAATTTGTTAAGGCTAGTTTACAAGTGACCGTAGCATCGCCAGTGAGGACCCTCCCATAATTCGCACGTAGCACTTACGAAAAAAAAAGAAAAAATTTTTATCAATTTTTTCCATTGCGCCTTTCCCACAAATCATCCTAAGAGCAGTCTGTAAATAATTATTTAAAGAAAAAAAGATCACTAGAAAAGCGTCGCAAAGCGTGAAAAAAAGAAAGGCGCGGCGTCGCGAGCGTCGCAGCGAATTCAGAAAGCTGAGCTTCCGCATGAATCGCTAGTTACTGAATAAAGTCCCTTTTGCCGATGCGAGCTGGCTGGTTGCTCGATGGATGGTTGGGTCGGTTGCCTGGGCGGCTGACTTACTTTATTATATGTATATTCTCGCTCGACGGATGAGAGAGAGAGAGAGAGAGAGAGAGAGAGAGAGAGAGAGGGTAGTGCCAACGAGGTGGCACGAGAAGAGTAGGAGAAGAGGAGGTGGAGATGGAGGAGGCGGAGAACGGATGGAGCGTCATTCAAACGCGCGCGGTTCTATGAAATCAAAGGCCACATTGTCACCGGAATTACCTCCATTCGGAAACGACGTATTCAGAGGGCCGCGCACGTGGAATTAACCCTATTTGTTTGCCGACTTGGAGTGCTCGCGTGTAATAAAGCTACTATTTATTTGACGGCCGATCGGGAATTCGTAAAGTTTCGCGCGATAGCCGAGCAAGCCCGATAGACGTATGAATACATACGAGAGACGACAAATAGCAAACTATGAATATGAGCCTTTCGTTAAATTGAGTATACTTATTTTTTGAAAAAAAATTAACTTCCACATTTTTTTACGATACAAATAACACTAGAGATCCTAGGGGATACTTTATACGAATTGATCGGGTCATCCGGTCGAACCGTCTGGTGACTCGACGCGAATGCACCGACGTTCGGTTATAATTATAAACGTTCCTTGTATCCACATTCAATTAATCGATTAGCCAAGGTGTGTCCAATTGGACAAGGTCGTGAAACAGTTTCCGACAATGGGTCAAAAGGGCCCGTCAGCTGTTTACGTTGTGCCAGCGCGTGCTCCAAATTTCACGGTTGCAGATGCCCTACGAACTCCACACCCCGTAACCCGCCTCGACGAAATCCGCCCACCAAAAACCCACAGCGGACCCTTATTTTCACTTCCCCCAAATAGGGATCGGGGACACAACTGTGCATTTACGGTTTTTCGAAATTCCGTATGTTGTGTATACGATTATCGTCACCCACCCTCGTTCGTAATTACTATACACGGGGTATAACATATGCCCACGAAAAGTCTAATTTCTAATAGATTATTTTGATTGAAAATATATTCCACCGTTATTTCACGCTGTTTCATGTATACGATATCGGGTACATTACGTAAATCGTCTACAGTAAATACCTGTAAATACTACAGTAAGTTCACTCTCGTTCCACCGACCGCAAGTACTCGGCCGTTTGGTTAGTACGATGTAAGGGGAAATAAGAAGAGCAGAGTGTGGGGCATCGCTGAAGAGCGTAAAGCGTTTGCCGAAGGGTGTATTATTTCAAAAGCTTTTGGGGAGTCTAACTCGCGCGGCGTCATTGAAGACCGACCACCTACAATGGCCGATTTTAATATACCTCGCGCGCCACGGCACATTCTACATTTGACGTGCGTCGCGCGAACAAAAGTCACTGGAGGCGGAATGAAAGTGTGGAGGTGGAGATGGAAGAGAAAAGGAGGAAGACGCGAGTAAAGAAATAAAAGAGAAGGAGGTGAACGTAGGGAGAGAGAGAGAGGGAGAGAGGGAGAGAGGGGAAGCATGCAAAAGCGCACGCAAAGAAAAACAAATGAACGCTGCCTGCCCAAAACAATTGAAGCCTGCGTGGAATAGGGGCTTGGCTGGCCTTTTATGTTGCCTACCCTTATTCTCATTCTCTCTCTCTCTCTCACTCATTCTCTTCCCATTACACTCCTAGCAGCTACCGAATACTTCCATCCCAACCCTCCTCAACGATCCGCCATACTCCAGCTTCAAATGAGGATTCAAGCGATCGCTCTGATGAGGCTTTTATGCGTTTCGTGCTTTCAAACGTCCACCGGATAAGGATTTCAATTTCTGGGACGATTATTATCTACGCAGGCATTATGCAACTGACGATTTCAGTATGCCTTTCCCGAATCGAGTCCCTTTGGAAATCTTACGACCCCAGCGCCCTCGCGAGAAAGACTTTTGGCCCTCGTGAACGGCAAAGGAATCTTATAAGCCCTGTGTACCGTGTACATGTGCGTCCCAGAATCGTTTGCCAAACTCATCAAGACTTTTACCTTCTCGTCGACCATTCGCCGGGGACGTTCTTATCCCCGTAGAGATTTTCAATTTCTTTGATAATCATCGGATCCCACTCTTAAAGTGGAATTTCGTCGATGGACCGTATGCGGAATTTGGCCAAGAATTTTTCGACGGGAATTACTCTTTATAGTATAATCATAAAAACTCGCTGTCAAAGTGAACGTACAGTTGGTTCAGTCAAAACAAACATTTTACTATAGATAATTTACACGCGATACTATGGGTATGGCGTGTGGTTCCAGTATTATGAAAAGTCTTACCACGTCATATACACGCAAAGATAATTACGACTTGATACGGTAGACATAACAAATGCAGAGAAGCATCGAAGCCTCGACCTTTTTTTCCAGGTAGAAATATTTTCACGAAACGGGACAGAGGGATTAAGAGTAAGGAATGAGAGATAAAGA
>JAYRCB010000099.1:227925-249983 GCA_036026315.1 Trachelus stipa
GAAGACTGAAGAGCCTCGATAAATCCTCCCGCAGGCCACTCATTACCCCCTCCCGCCCGAGTACCGATAAGCAAGCGCTGCCCTCCCGCGGCAGATTTTTCAATTACAACTATTAAAGTGAGCGTCAACGTCAATTACGAATGCAGGCTGATCGTGTATTTTGCAATACTGCCTGCTCAAGAGAGTCGTTGATGCTCCTTGTCCATCGTTTGTCCCACAATACAATTATGACACTAACGATCACGTCTTACATTATTTGCACACCTTACCATCTATAAACATAAAAAAATCGTTGAATCAAGAAAAAATTAAAGCCCAGTCCAGCCAACAGGTCAAAGATCCCAATTGATAATTAATTCATACAAAAGAAGTCTCTGCTGTATAGTTAACAAGGGCCGAAAGGAGGCGAATAGCCTGTGTATCGGCAATTAGAATTTAGACTGTAGAATAAAGCAAGCCCGAAATCGTTTCCGCGAAGGGACGAGGAAGTGCAAGGGGAGGCGCAGGGCGACGGAAAGGCTGCAGGAGGCAGAATGCAGCGAATTCGAAAGAGCCAGGCAGCCCTGTGCCTGCATACGTAATGCCATCCGACATTGTCAAGCGGCGCCAGCCTCTTTTGTCTACCATCAGGAAAGCGCGGAACGAGCCGCGGAAAATTCTGATCGTCGACCAACCTATATTGATCTTCGACTGATCATTTGCATCCTCATTGTTCGCGTATCCGTCGAAATTCCATGGGAACAATATTCGCGTGGCAATTGGAATCGTCGAACTCTCTGGGAACCTTGGTCGTGGAGACTATAGTCTGGCGAGACCCCGCAAAAAAAATTTACGTGTAAAAAGCTACAACAAGAATAGGATTTATGTGAATTCCTCTAAAAAAAAGAATTTTTGAAATAATATTATCAATGTCAAGTACCCAACAAATATTTGCTTATTACGTGATCTAGCAAAAAATCAAAATAAAAATTTTAATTAATGAAGAGTAAAAGAGTCTGGGGTGAGTCTTTGACCGTAGGGGGATGAAACGGGTGAGACGATCCTGATAAGATACGAGGAGTGACAGAGTGCAGAAGGAAACTGGTAAATGAGCAGGAGTAACTAGTCAACGGGAATTTCTCCTTTATTATTCGTATATTTTTATTATTAAAAAAAAAGAAGTGCTGGAGAACGAAAGCGTCGGCGTATCCTGAATACTGAATGAATTAATTCGAGCATCGGGTGCGACCGTGTTGACAATAGGCAGACGTTATATGGGGGCGAGGGAGGCAGCGAATGAGAGTGCGAGAGAGCGAGAGAGCGAATAGTGAATAGTGCGAGAGAGAGAGAGAGACGAGACTGCACATATTTTTATGTCATCGCGGCAGCGGCGATGCATTGTTGTCGCGAGACAAAGGCAAATGTGGCGGAAAAATTGCGGAGGAAAGTGACGGGGCAGGGGTAGGTGGTAAGGGTGGTATAGGGGTATGTAACGTCGAAAGGGATGAAGTAGACAGGTCGAGTCAAGGGTGGAAAAGCACATGGGATAATTCGTCCGTCATTACTTTCATCCCTTAAAATCGCCACCCGATAAGTCTCTTATTCAAAGTTCATGAAATTCGTCTATTTCGATTGAGATAAAAAAACATCCCTTAGAGGTACCGAGGATCAAAAAGGCTTCGATGGGTCCTCGAAGGAAAATTATGGAATGTGGATCAAAAACAAAATTCTAACTATGGGGTGAAGTGGGGGTGGACGGGGGGTGGGGGGGTAACTACAATTAAGCCAGTCAGTCCGTGGCTGAGTTGGTCCATTGAGAGAATTGGCCTGCGCAGGCAGCCAACTATCGAGCAGAATTGAGATGTCGATGTGCCACTGGGTGCAGAAAAGGCAAGGGTAGTACGAGGGGTGGCGAGAGGGGTGGTCGGACAGGGGTGGGTTTCGCAGATTATCAAGCATCAGTTGTCGGGAAGAATAAGCAACCGCCAACCGTCATTTAACTTTAACGCTCCAACTGCCCCCACCTCACCCTTACAGATCCCATACCACACCCCCAGCAACCCCTTCGACCCCCCGCGTCATCCCTCGAGGACCACCCTTGGTCCATGCTAATTAAATCTGCCTACGTACTTCTTGGCCCTTTTACAACCCCCTTACCAAATCCTAACAATTGACTACGGAAACGACTCTACTACATATATATTATATATACAGACACGCATAGATCCACGTAAATCAAACCATAGCAAATTGGCCACAGTGCGAAAATAATGCGAGACTCTCTGGTCAGTGAGCAATTAGCAAACTATTTTTTTTATTTTTCATCGCACAATGCAAATAGGCGATCTCGTTACTTGAAAATTTCTTCTACCAAAATTTTGACCAAGATCCTAATTTAAATCTCGACTCCCCGCCCAATCGCAGCATCCCAGTATCGAATGACATCTTATTGGTCCATGGCCTTCTATCGTCATCGCATTTCACATGACTTACTCCGAAAAAAATAATTTTACTTCTTACCCCTTCAACCCCCTCAACCTATGTCTGAACATAAAGCACCGATTCTACTGCAGTAGTAGATACTGGTACTTCATCCTTCGCCACTAGCATTGTCTTACTAGTTACCGACTGTCTCTACTGGCGACTACCGACTGTCAATTTGACATGTGAAGAAATGATTTTGACAAGTATCTATATTTTTTTTTCTAACAAGATCACCTCGACTTCTCTCAGGTCCGACTTTTAAATGCGGAGGCGCCTGGTTATTCATTTGACTCACATGCAGCCACGACGACCAACAGTCGAGAGAACATAGGACGGTGTGCAAAGCACAGGTGGATATGTTATTCGTGTCCACAATGGCGTCATTGATGTGAAGCATTGTGCTTCCACCCCATACTGTAGATTTGCGAACGCATCCCCACCCCCACTCGGTTTATATACACGTATATACCCCATTGCAGACTATAGAAAAATTTTGCTTCTTTCACATGCATGAGAACTTCCTACTTCTTTCCCATCTTCATCTTCAATCCCTCTTTCGCTTTCTTCTCCTCGTCGCCTGTTATTTCTCAATTCCTTTTATGCACCGGAATATCGGTGATCCATTGAAGAGTCGGAAACGGCGGCCATGTTTTATCTCACTATAGAAAAAAAATTACTATTTCTCAATGCATCTTATACACCCTTGTTCGCGTGTTGATTTTTTTACCTGATTCATAAAAAAAATTTTTTTTCATTTCGAAAATTTAAACCGCACCAGTCCAAAAAATCTCAATATTACATTTATACATCTATATATGTTATACAGTACATATATACATTTCAGTCTATTTGTTTTGGCGATTTCTATATGTACGACTGTATAGCGTGCATTTCTGTATCAATGAATTTTTGTATAGTTCGCTATGAAAAGAGCAATAGCACAGGAGCCGTATAGAATATCGTCAGATATCAGAAGGATAAAGGTACAGTGGTATGGTATATATAAGGTTATGTACCAAGTATATAATAGGGGTTGGTACACAAGGGGAAGTAATGCGCTCATCTCCGAGTTACAATAGAACAATGCATCCCGTGAATAAAGCTCTATGGTGTTGCCAGTCGCAAAACACACGTAGGTACTATCCACGAGAGCAACCCCACTTCCGGTAGACCCTTGGACTCGTCATCCCCCTCCAGCGCGAAGATCACATAGTTACGTGCGAGCGATATAGCAGAGAATGCCGGAAGGAATGATAGAAAATTTTTTTTCAAAAAACTACCCTTAAAATTTGCCAAAATTTTTTTCATCCCTTACGGATGAATATTTAATTACTATACGTGAGGGGTTGGGGGACGTTTAAGTCGCGAAGGTGGTGGATCGGGGATCAGTGGGAGAGGGTCGTAGTAAAATAAAGAAGGGATGCCACCAGCAAGGGATGGGGGTTGGAAGTCAATGTATAACTTCATAAAGAGTGCAGGGGCTGGTTAAGAGCGAAGATCACGATGGAGGGGATGAAGAGGGAACAACGAGGAAACAATGCGTGGACGTAACGACGACCAGAGAAAGACGAGCAAGCGAGCGGACCGGCGTCAAACAATGCCTGGAAACAATGTGCACAAGAAGGACGAAGCCACCTTACAATGTGGACAATAGGCAGATAGTTAGTGGGAGAGAGAGAGAGAGAGAGAGAGAGAAGCAGAGTGGGGCCGAGTTTGCGAAAAGCACTGAGGAGAGGGTCGAGAGAGGTTCGTCCTATTGCGGAGAGTCTCCCTAAAGCGTCTCTGACGCGGATGGAAAACGTAAGCAATTCGTGGGTAAAGGAAGATGCTGTTTGAAAATGAGATAAAATTGGATTTGAGAGATATTTCGAAAAAATGGTAAAAAAAAAAATTATCCCATAAGACCCGAAGGGAAGATATTTTAGTAAAAAAGTCTAAAAAGTAAAAGTGGAATCGATTAATTGAAATTCCTTCGGTTTTTTTTTTAGATATATTTTTGAGATCAAATAAGGGTGAACTTTGTATATCGGGGTTAACGGTAGTATGGCAATTCTTTTTTTTGGCACTGACCATCATGGCCACCCTGTGATGACCACTGACGAGTGAAGCCAGTCCGGGCAGTACGTGCCGTCTACGATGAGCTTTATGATTGAAAGGGAGACACGGGGATGGGTTAACAATGCGCGGGAGCGAGAAGCAGAATGTCAAGTGGACATTGTTGACGGCGACAATGCCGCTGAAATTGCCGGAGAACAAAGAGGTCTTATGATGACGCTGCTGGCGAGCGAGCGAACAAGCGAATGAGCGAGCGAGTTATTCGTGGACACTATGCCTTTCCTTTATTATTCTATGCCTGTTTCACTCTATGTCTCTGTCGTACTCGCGATACCTTCTACAGTAGTATATATATGTATAAACCTCCATCGAACTCTTACAGGGTGTCATATTGCCTGTATTATATCATCAATCCCCTATCACAACACCTACTCCGATATTCCTAAATTAAGGTAGTCATTTAATATCGAGCACCATATATGTATATACTGTCGACAAATGCTGGAAAGCTTCCTGAAGTACGAGATTTATATCGAGTGAAAAAAAAAGACTGATTAATGTAAAGACGACCTGTACGAAATATCCATCGATTCTAAAGAGTGTCCTGTATCGCGTTGGACGTTCAAAGAAGATCGACAGCCATTTTTATGTTTTCCTTTGGTTCTGAAGAATATTTAAAGTACTCACTGTTCAATGCTCGTGAGCTCTCGTATATAGACGACTCTATACGTATACACGTATATTGTAATATAAATGTGTATTTCAATCCCATATATAAATATATAACCGACTCTTGGTGCTTTCATTGATTCGCGGAAAAAAGTAAAGAGCTTTGTCGCCGCGGCATCAAAAGCTTGAATGACGCGACGATGAAAGAAGGAAGTATCGGTACAAGAAACTGCGGAATGAATACTGAAAAGAATGTAGCCGGGAGAGAGAAGCCCGCGCGAGATGAAAGAGAGAGAGAGAAAACGATACGAAAGGAAAGAGTGGAAGAGAGAAGAAGAATAAAGTAAAGAAGAGAGGTAGGAAGGAGACGAAGAAGAAAGAAATAAAAGTCCTGACGTAGACGTCACAACAAGAGAGAGAGAGAGAGACATACCAAATACTCCGAAGAGTCCAAGACCGTTGGTCCTCGGTATCTAAAAGGTATAAAGTAAAAATGAAGAAAAAAGAGAAATGCGATAAAGCCACTAGACGTTAACTACGAAATATCGATTGAAAACAGAAGGAATTATTTAATTGTGTAACGCGAGTAAAAATTCAAATTTACGAGAAGCAATGCCGAGTTGCCAACGTTCGTTTGAAAGCTAGGCTTGGGCTATCCCCACTCCTCGCCTCGGCCATAGATACTTTTAAGCCGCGTCCACAGGCTACGTCGTGAAAACAGGGTCGGCAATTCCGGGCGCATCGCAAAGCCATCCTACAGTCGGAATTTCATCTCGCTCTTAAACTTGTGTCGGTTGAACACGAGGGACAGCAACAACGTATGTCGAATAGAGTTCTAATAGTAAACGTGGGTATGCCGGATTACGCTAAACTCCATGATGGCTTCAAAGAGAGTCCGTGCCGTGTACGTGGATATATATACAGGGTGTCCTCTCTATAGAGGAGGCAGAGAATGAGAATGAGGATGAGGACGAGGACGAGCAAGAGACCGGAGATAGAAGGTAGGTTGAAAGCCGTACTCGGCAGCGTATGCAGATAATCGGTACAAAGCCTTTCGTCCGATGACAAAGCAGGAGCCCGACCGGCTTCTATACCAGACTTCATATTATTATATATAGGGTGGCACGACGAAATTCTAAGAGGGCTGTCGCCACTGGCATCAACGTATGTACATACGTACATCGAATCTCGAAGCTTTTTGTTTTCGTGACGGCGATATGTGCAGGGGGTACAGGAGCCGAGCGAAACATAACCTAACGTAACCTGCGGGACGATCCGAAATAGATCATAGAGTATGGATTTATGTACACGGTATGTATACAGACTAATTGTAGGTAAGTATTCCTATGTATAATTATTATTATTCAACGGCTCTGTACTGTGCAGCTCTCCTGTAAGAAATAATTGCGTTTTGTAGGAATACAATTGTTCTCTGACGCGAGTTGGTCAACACGAGGAAACTGATCGAGGTAACATCTTACTTCGATAAAAGTCACAGGAAGTCTATTAATCACGCGAGCTGCATTGTGCTATTCAGCCACTCGCCATTCACCACTCGAATATTATCGATACCGCCGAACCGCCATCCGCAGCTATTGAAAGAGGGTTTATCAATAGCGCGCAGGACACTCCTGCAGCACACACTGGCTAGACCGCTGACGTAGGTTCATCATAATCTTTCAAAGGTACCAGCGCCAATGGAATGCATCTGTATATTGTATTTTATATCACTGGAGGATCATCCGCACCATCATGAGAATTCAGTGGTTCAAAAGGAGGTAGAAAATAAATTACCGATTCGAGAGATTTCAGTATCAGAATTAATGACTAGTAAAACATTTTTGGAACATTGAAAAATGAATAATTATTTCTTGGATTTTAAGACATTTATTTCTGGCTAGATTTTATGATCATTCAAGAGGACCTAGAGAATATTTAGAGCTTTGTTCAGGTAAGATACAGAGTTCTGGTGGATCCTTGTATAGCTTTCTTATCACGTATTCGTGGCAATGAAAGCGGCACTTCCACCAATTCTCTTAAGCCGATTTGGTTCCCAGCGATATAACCTAAACTCACTTTTTACTATTTTCCCAGAAGATCTCCACCACGTATACGCCCGGATCCTGAGGATCTGCACGGCTGAGTACTCCATCCTAGGCCTACTATAAACAGCGACAAAAGGAAGTGTCGAGTGGGCGACGATTATTCAATGCACGAGAAAGGATTGTCTGACGTTGGTGAAGACTCCCGCAGACCCATGACTATAGTTATTTGTCGTTCTTTCTGCGTGCGCCTTCCTGGCCGGCTCCTCCTTGAACACCAGAGTCAGGCCAGTGGACTGTTGACGAATACTGGGAGTACCGAACGAGAAAGATGGAGAGCTGGGGAGAGTGTATAAATTGCAAAAGCGTGTGGTCCACGTGTGTAGGGTGCGGGGACTATTTTAGCCTGACGTTTGTGTCCATAGAAATGGCGAGGACGAGTGGGACGAGTACCAGAGCTGAGAGAAACGGAGGGATGAAACAATGTGCCTTTGTACCTGAAAGAAATAGAAAAGCCAAAGAGGCAAGAGCGATTGAAATACTTGAGACTCTGACTACGTCAAATATGGTATATATACATGTTCCTTTTAAAACTATCAAGAGGTGGTTTCCAGGACCTTTTTTCTGGTGTATTGGCAGTGATGAGGACATTTGGTGCTTCCCGGTGCTTTTAGACATTCGGAGTTGTCTTGGGCTAAGAAATGCCTTCGTTAAATTAGAATAGGCTAGAACTTCAATGCCACATGTCCCAAGGTTTACGTTTTTTTTTTACAAAAAGATATTTCGGTTTGCCGTTTTGAATGCCGCATATCCTGGAAACTGCCCTCTGACATATATATATACAGAAGACCAGTATGTAATTGAATGTAAGGATGAGAGATCGTATTCAGTATTCATTTGCTGAATGTGTTACGGGTGCGTGTAACGGGGTTGATTCCGCTATTCCAGATGAGTATTTCCATATGGAGAAAATATATATATATAAAGAATCCGCAAGTGAAATCGTCATCGGAGAAATGAAAACGGTAAGATGGTTGGGGGTGTTCTTCAGAAGGGTGGGTATTGGTAGATGGGGTTGTAGGTTGGTAGACCTTTAGATTCCAGAGTGAAGCATTGTGTCCCGAACGCGCATTGTCCTCCCGTCACTGGGAACTCGACAATGCCGAGTCCGTAAGTTAGTAACCCTACCGTAAAAACTTATCTCTTCCCCAACCTCCAACCTCAAGAACCTTCGTGATTCCGTTCGATTCTTACCGAAGAACCCCACCTACGTTAGCCCACCTTTTTTGGGCTACTCCTTGGGGTTGGCCTTGGCGCCATTCCTGGAGGAACCATTTTTAAACGGTGTTTTCATCCCATTCCAGCGTTCCAGTCGAGCACTCACGATTCATCCTTTACAATTCGGAAAATACACGAACAAGGACCCAACCGACCACGATTCTCCACTGTGACCCAGGACCGACCTATGTCCATTCAATGTCCTCGAATGGCTTTGGCGCTTTTGGTACCGCCGATGAGAAACCTCGAACAGGAAGCTGAGAAAGTTCTGTCAATGCTGAAGAACAAAAGTCGGAAGTGAACGGTACTGGGGACCGGATATAAACATTAGGAGTTGGCGGGTGGTCCTCTGATTGGGACTCGAGTTGCTCGACAGCCGGACAACGCGTGGTCAGCGGACAAAGCTCTTCTAATTGTCCCTATCAACGACGAAGAATGGACCATGGGCCTGCTGCTGACAATTTCATTTGTAATTTGCATAAGGCTTATTAAAATCACAATGGATGCTCGACCTGGACGGATCCTTCGTGATCGGCTTGGGAGCTCAACAAAAGTACCAGAACCGTTTAAACGCTTGCGTCCCTTATTACGAGTGTCGTAGAGGGAACAGTATCGAATAGACTTTAACTGCCTTTTAGTAGTCAAACTCTGATACGTTTTCTTTGATATATTATTGAGATAAAATGAACTTACCGTAAAGTATGTAGAATCCGTACTGCAAAATCCATAGATATTTTCACGGTATAAAAGCACTAACACTAGTTAATAAAATTCACACGTTTTAATTAAACGATTTACACTGTTGTTTGAAAAATCATATAGTTAACATATTTTTATATTTAAAAACTAAAATTAATTCTTTATCGACTAAACATTTAATCAGTTTAATATCCGGCCATTCGAAAACGCTAAAAAAATTCAAGACCACTAGAACCAAAAGGGATGACACTGTCTTCTTTAGAAATATTCATAGACAGATAACAAATGAAAAAAAGATAAGGTTGACAAATCTTTCTCAAAATGAACCGCACACGTGAATGGCGGCGCGAAAACTGAACCACCGCAGATGCTATCACATTGCGCTCTACTCCCCACCCCCGGAGGCATCCCCCACCCCTTTCAAATTGCACGCACACTCACAAGTAACCATTAGCAATCATCACCCCAAAGAGATCGAATGACATCTGTAAAACGAATTAATTAAACGACCAAGTAATGAAATGCCAATAACTCTCGATATACCCAGAAATCAATACTTTATTATCCAATAATTTTACAAAATCAATTCAACTCCGAATAAAATATTCATAATCGATCGTTAAAATTAACAGATTTCAGTGTCTTACTTTTGGACATCTTCTCGCATTGATACATCGACCATTTAATTTAGTACGCACATATCCATTAATGCAAACGCACCCATCGATGCAGCTCTTGGAACGTGGACAAGGAAAACCTGGTAGACCTAAATCAGCACAAGTTCTCTGACATATTGGATTAGCTTTGCATCTGATGAATTTTTCGCGAAATCCACATCTTACAATATAAATGATTTGGTCACCCTGACCATCGATGCTCTCTAATAAAATTGATCAAGAGATGCGAAGCAAGGTAAGAATTATTATTAATCAAGCTTTCATTAATTACTATCATAAAACTTCCTTACCATCATAAGCAGCTTTTCGATTGGATATTTCACCAGCAGTAAGTGCAACTCCTATGAGAATGAATAATAGAGGTTGAACGAGCTCATGGTAGCAATTTTTTGGATGCAACTGAAGTGCAACAGCTCGTACTCAGCTTTATATAGTCAGCCGTGGAAAGTGCATAATCAGTTTATGCGAATGATTTGATAAAGAGAATTGGTTGAAAAGTGTTGATAATTTTAATGTCTTGCAATTCCTTAGTAAACGACTTCCTTTTTACATCGTCGATTCGCTGGAATGCACGTTGCAATGCACTGACCTCTGACCCCTCTTGGTATAATTAACAATAGCCACCAATAAAGATAACAAGGGTGGCTGCACAAGGTGCAAGAAAATAATTCAGTTACCCGTTGGCTTTATAAGGTGTTATATTTTTTTTTTCTTTTTGTTTCATTGGATTTTTAAATTGTACAGCAACGCGTTTACATACAACATACAGTAATTGTCTTATCGGTTACTCGTACACTAATGTTGTAAAATAAGTGTCAATAACCATAATGACGATGTGGTAAAATGTCTTTGACCTTTGCAACGTTTTTTTTTTTTTTTCATTTCGATGAGAACGCACGAGGATGTTTGCCCTGACGAGGACATGTTCTTCTTTTCGTAATGTTTTATGCTCTCGTTTTCAAGATAGATGCATAGGTTTGAATTTGTAAAAAGAAAATCAAATAACAGTCGAAAAATTAGGATGAAAACGGAGGGTTGGTCTGTGAAAACGTAACGCGGTGTGACTGTAATGATGATAATGAGTTTTCTTTTTAAAAGGACAAACGAACAGTGGAGGAGACACTTACGTAGAGTATACGTAAAAGCACAAGTGTTTAATCCAAAGACCTGTCGAGGTCATGAAATCAGAGCAGGTGTAAAAGAACTATAGAGTGTTTCAATAGTGGTACAATTGTAAACTATGATAAACCACGGTGATATGGATTTGCTATTATGCAGTGTCAAATTGGCATTTACTCTTCATTCGTTAAGTGTGTCCGTCGGTGCAGATGTTGATTAAAAGTAAGTAAGTAAGTAAGTAAGAAAGAAAGAAAGAGAAACCTAGTACTACATAATATATTGTGTCGAGGAATGATTAGATAAAAGAAACTATGTAACGAGAAATGCAATAAAGAGTGATAACACAAATTGCATAAATGATAATGCCAATTAAATCAGTCAATTAATACACGTGTACTGTGATTGGTAAAACTTTAAATTGCTAGGAATAATCGTATATAAAAAAAAGAAAAACAGTCCTGTGCAAAACTGGCAAGTAATTCGTGTTAACCCTTATCATTGAAAATTCTGGTAATGGCTATAACTAGAGCGACTATATATCACAGACGAAGAGGAAAAAGAATAAAGAGTGAAAATAAGAGAAATTGGTATATATTAGTGTCTCTAAATTTGATAGGAGTGTACCACAGGTAAGTGGAATCGATGGGTGATACACAATCAGGATATTTCTACCAAATCTTAGCTGCGATGTCTCTCTGGATTAAAACCTTCTTGCTTCGCTGCTTCATGCGCTCAATGAAGTGATCCTTGCCATCCAGGTTATCCTCGACAGGCCCAACTTCCTCGCTCTAGCAACAAACGAGAGTTAATTTTTGGCGCGGTGGCCTGGTACTCTCGCCCTTGCGACTCAAAGGTCATCGTCGTTATTAATTTTTATAATTCATCGTTTATTATTTTCATCTCATTAGCATACTCTCATCATCATCATGACTAACTCAGGCTTTTCTGGTTTTCGAAAAGCCAGCACAGAACTTCGACCTAACCAACCTTGTTAGCTGAGTCGCCCCCCTGACCCTCGCCCCACCTCTCGTAGTCATCATCGTCCCTCTCTTCACCTTCACTCAAAGGCCCATCTTGTCTCTTGCTAGGTGGCACTCCGGATGCTCCGCTCTGCTGATGATCACCAGGTTCCTCACCGCCTTCTAACATTTTGTTGATCTTCTCCTTTGCTTCGTCGACCTTCCTCATAGGGTCGGGCGAGTAGCTTCTGTCACTGTATCTGTCCCTTGACACGGCCCTTCGGTCTCTGAAGTCACGGCGATCCCTGAAGTCGCGGAAGCCTTGCTTCCCGTGGAAGAAACGGCCGCCACGATTACCACCCCGACCGCGACCACCGCCTCTGTTATTGAAACCCCCACCTCCGCGTCTGTTGCCGAAGCGGTTGTTGTGCTGGTTGTTGTAGAAGCGGTTGCGGTTTTGGAAATTGTTGCCTCCTCGGTGATTCTGATTGTTGAAACCTTGGAAACGGGGCTTGTAGTAGGTTCCGCGATTGTTGTAAGGACGGAACTGTCGTTTGCGATAGTAACCACGATCGCCGGACCTGCTGCGACTGCGACTTCTGGTGTAGGACCTGGAGCGTGACCTGGAGCGTGATCTGCTATAGGTACCAGAAGGTGAACGACTGTACTTTCGTTCATAACTTCCTGATCTACGGTTAGAGTACGACCTGGATCTGCTGCGTCTTGCTGATCGTGATCTTGAGGATCCTGAACTCGATGCACTACGAGACCGACTCCTTGATCTTTTGGCGGGACGGTCTCTGCTCATTCTCTTGGACATCCCACCTCTGGCATTGGAATCCCGTTTCTTTAGCGTTTGCCTGTGCTGACGCTCGTTGTCACTGTCCGAATCGGTTCTTGGTCCTTTGGCCTGGCTTTGATTTTTCAATGGCGGTGGACGTGGACCTGGTGGTTCCGGAGGATGAATACCGCCACCGCTTGGTCCAATAGGTTGAAACTTTCCTCCAAGATTTGACGTTGAGCCGAACTTTCCAGGTGTCGTTTGTGACAATGATATTGTAGGATCCTTGTAAGATTGAAATTTGTTTTGCGGTTGAGGCGTTGGATATTTCACTGGTGCTGGTTTCGGTAATTGCGGTTCCTTTGGCAACGGGGGTGGCGGTGTCGGCGCCGACAACGGTTGCGCTGCTGCCCGCTTCTCTACTAATTCCCTTTGCATCTGTTTACGAATGTTAAAAGATTTCTCGAGGGCAACCCGCTGTAGTTTCTCCTCCAGCTCGTTATCGTCATCCTCGTCGCTATCGACTTCAGGCGGAAGTTTCTTTTCCGGTGGTATATCTTGCCACTTCTGGGGATGGACTTCCTTCTGCCTATAATCATACAATCATACCGCACGTAAATAATGATCACCTGCATAACCTGAGCTTAACCGTAAACGTTAACCAAGTCCCTAAAAGACTAAACTAAGTCGCACGAGACATCACTTGATAGTAGCATCACGCTGTTCGTTATTCCCGAGATAGATTCTTTATTATTATTAATAAATTTTAACGTTCCGTAACCAAAGTAGAAAGAACCTATCGAAGCTATTATTTACCTGGCGGCCTGGGCAGCCTTCCACTTTGCGTTGAGGGCCGCGGTGTCCAGAGTCGGTATCTTTGGCTCAGGGTGTATCAATTGAGATTCTTGCTCAAATATATCGGTGAGAGGTTTCCTCTGGATCTCTGTAAAGAGACGGAGGTCACCACGGATAGAAGAAGGAAAGATGTTCGCGTTTTTCCACATTCAACGAGAAAAAAGAATAATTGAGAATAGAGAATTTCAATTGAAGTTAATGGAAAATGACAATGTGAACAGAAGAATCTCTGAAATTTTTTCTCTAAACTGATATTCGCACCTTTACGCTGTTGCGCGGACATCGGCAACCTGGTATCCCGCTCGTGGTAGGCTTTAGAAGCTTCGTCTCTTTCACGCTCCCTTTCTCTTTCCCTACGAAGCTCTTCCTCCCTTCGCGAACTTTCCGCGAGCTTCTCCGCGTTGCTAAGAGGGAAAGCTATGTCATTATACTGTGCTACATACCTAGTAAATATAAAAACATAAATAATAATGAGACAGCCTCTCTGAACTACGCGGCTACCGTGTATTGTGCCAAATGTCATGTGAAAGATACACGCATATCATGGGGGACAAAGTGAACAAGCAAAAAGCTCTTTTATTTTTGCTTCTCTTTCTCGTAAAGAGAACCTCTCGAACGGTCCGTGTTAGGCCAGCCCTGCCGTTAACGATGCTGAATTAAAACTGTGCAACCGTGTGACGCTCAGGACACGCGTGCGCAACGAATTAAGATGGCTCAAGATACCATCGTGCAGATGATGAGACAACGACAAAAGCAGTGATAATCGCGACATAGCGAGTATGACACAACCATGAAAATATGAAATCCAACCTTTTCAGAACCGCAGTTTCCTTCTCGACTTTGGCATAATAAGCGTTCAGCTTTGACTCCAGCTGCTCGAGATCCGGCAGCGAAGATTTCTTCAGTGCTTCCAAGTCCCGCTCGAGCTTATCCTTGTTCTTTCGTTTCTTACGCTCTTCCTTCTTCTTCTTCTTGCGACTCTTCTTGTCCTCCTTCTCCTTGTCTTTGCCCTTCTTCTCCTTTTTCTTCTTCTTCTTCATCTTCTCGCTCTCGGAATGCTTCTTTTCCTTTTCGCGTTCGCGCTTCCACCTGGTAGTCTCCTCCAAGAATTTTCTTACCTAGATAAAAAGGGGTAACACATGAGATCACGATGCGCAAATTTTAGGAACAGACCAAGAACGATTCCAACAACGAGGATAACGTCGAGCTCATTCTATTAACGATTCACGTTATTGAACTCGATCCTTGATCTACTCGAAAAATTTGCGTACCTTGATCTCATAGTCGTCCATCTTATCCCGGGTGTTAACAGCATAAGGCACCGACGTAATTGGATCATGAGAAGCTGACGTAGCGATCGCCGGAGGATTATTATACTGCGCCATACGTTTGCTCAGAGGCGACAAGGAGCCGCGATGATCCTTCTTATGCTTCCTCTTACGATTTGGCGAACGAGAAGCCGACCTCGAGCTGCCAGAGGACGAGGAGCTACTAGAATCCGAACTGGACGAGCTAGAGGAGCCACTAGACGAAGAGCTCGAGCTGGAGCTCCACCTCTGACGCTTCTTCGACCTTGATTTTCTCTCCTTCTTACGCTTCTTCTTCTCCTTCTTCCCATCTCCAATCTCATTCTCGTTCTCCACAATCTTAAACGTATCCAACGGATTCAAAGGTACCGTTAGCGTCTTCGTCTTTATATACTCAATAGAGTTTCTCGCCTCCTCGTGAAAAGGCGCAATGGCTAAACAGTTCTCGTACGCCTTCCTGGCGTCCTCAAACTTCTCCTCGTCCTCGTAACTTCTACCAAGAGCAACCAACGTCTCCGCCATATATTTCCTAGCATTCGTATGTGTCTGGTTCAATTTCAGTGCAGTCTCGAAGTCATCGATGGCCTTCTTGAAGCTGCCACTGTTTGCATAACTGCAAAGCAAGATAAGAAGATTGTTATATCAAACCTAACAAGACTTCACCAAGGCCAGTAACAATTATCGACATAACTTACAGTGCTCCACGAGCCACCAGGCCCTCAACATTTCGCGGATCGACAGTGAGTGCTTTATTGAGGCACTGAAAAGCTTCGGAATGTCGTCCTGCCTTGAAATGATCAATCCCTTCAGCGACGCTACGGAAGGCCCACTTGCTTGCTTGAGTTTGCCTAAGCTCAGTGGCATATTCATTAGGTGGAAATCTTTCTCTGTAGATACAAGAATTTGTTCTCGTTATTAGGTGCCCAAAAAAAACCATTAATATCAAGCAATGATAATAAAAGAAATATAAAATTTTACATACCGGAGACCAACCATATTCGAATGGTTCTCCTGTCCGAGTCCCTTCAAGTCGCATAGATATTTAATGTTGTTTGGATTGTTGAACCCAGTGCTATTCTCCAAGATCGTTTCATAACTCTCTCCTTTGTTGTCCATTGCTTTCCTACATCACATAAGAGAGAAAAGAACGTCGTATTATCACAGGGCCATAATCACACGTTCAATCCCACCGAGAAACGAACCGGATATGCTCGGTTAACGGAGAAACTAGAGATCGAATAATCATGTCGACCGAACAATCATTTCTCCGTTGGCTGTGCTCAAAAGATACGTTTTAGGTTTTTTGAGACGACTTGCAGGGGCATTATGGATCCATCGTACAACATTCAGTGCTTTCTGACATCTCGTCGTGTTCGCATTGTCTGTCCATTATGCAATTCCATCTATTTAGGTAAAATCCACTTTTTAAAGATACATTTTCCGTTCCGCCGTGTCTCCTTAACCATTGCTTTATTTTTATGCCTCCGTGGCTTCTCTCTTTTCTCTCTCGCTCGGTCTCCTCTGCGTGTCTCCCATATGTATATATTTATTTTATATCGTGCATTATCACCTCCTGTCTTTCGGTCTGCATGAATTATTCAAGGATACCACTCTAATGCCAAACGGTATTTACCAGCAATCTTATTTCTCTCTTTAATCACCCATATCTATTCCTACGTGGTCCATCATACCATGTGGCATTAGAGAACATCCAAATCCACAATTTTAAACGTTAACGAGCAACCTGGTTCTGCAATTATGCGCTAGGGACGCCATAAAGAAGGTCGTTGTGCTTCCTTTATTACCACAAAGTCTCTTAGCTTACATTTTACAATGATACAACCTCATTATTATGTGAACTCACATTAGTCATGTCTCACCTTTCTCGATCGCTAAGACGTATAGACTTTTTATTTTATGTACTGTTCAATTGGATTTTAGATATTTTTTGTTCTATCACGTTTTGTAATCATGGGTATGTTTGTCTCTCTCTCTCAACACAAAAGCACACAGCCTATCATCGATCGATGGTGATATTTTTGGTTTTAGGTATATTTTTTTGTGCAACAAAACAAATTGCATAGCCCTAGAATAGGTTGGGAGCCACGCCTGAGTATTTTTGTCTTCCAAGTTGACCAAAAAAATTTTTTTAGATGTAGTAGTAGTAGGTAGTAGTAGTAGTAGTAGTAGGTAGTAGTAGTAGTAGTATTGGTAGTAGCAGTATGCTCGCCTGTTTTTGAGCTTTGTGGTGTCAATTTGAACGACATCTTTTTTTTTATTTGTCAATACAAGCTGTAAGTTTAAACGAGGCATTAATTACTATGCTAAGCCGCAATCCTTTCGAGCCTATTATATATAATTATATATATAAAGGTTGAATTTGTCTAAACCTTTTGTTGCTTGGTCTCTCCTTTGAACTCGATGACTTTTTTTTTCTTTTTTTAACTAATCTAAAGCACCAAAAATTTTTAAAAAATAAATTCTCACACCATGCAGCTACTGTGTCTTTGGCTGCACATTATTGCTAGATTGAAATAATGCACTGGTAACCTGACTGATGATTATTGTATCGTTTGTCGCCAAATCAATGAGATATGACTTAGATAGCTCGTGGAATAAATGTATCAACAAACTACCTTGTAAATTGGGAAATCTTCCATGGTTTTTCTGCTAAATTTCTATTCCATTAACATTGATACTTAAACATTGATCTAACTGTCCTATCAAGAGACCAAACAACTGTACATCATTATTATACCTACCGTCTGCTGCACCCAATCTGACCAACCCAAGGCTCAAGTCTCATACTGGAAATTCAATCTCAAAAGACACATTGATGTCATTTTGACGCCATAGTTTGGCTGGTGCTTTGAGAGTAATATATCACAAACGTAGATAGGAACGTGTGCGGAACAGAGCCACGTCAACCAATGCTCAAGGTTCGAATCATTTGTATCGCATTATAAACTCATCATCATACCGACTATCGACTTTTACGTTACATAGAGTGTCTGGCACCTAGATTCATAAAAACGTGTCAGAGGAGTCAAGTCTGATTTACCTTTGATGTGGTTAGTATCGCAATGCGATTGTTAAAAAATAATATTTCAAATCTTCCTCAATTAATCGCCATTCTTTTACCTTACCTTCCACGTTAATTTGGCCCTCTTCAATATGGGCAAAGATCAGATACGAATAACGCGTGGAACACGGACAATGCGAAACCGACTCTACTCGACTGACAGATCAACTACAGATTCGACAGTAATATAAGTCCCGACGATTATTTGTCTCTGCCGCAACAATTTCTAGATTAACAAAGCTATACAGATATCCCAACGATTCTTATTAAAGGGACATTTTTTTTTTTCAATGGCGGACATAAAAAATTACGAATCAATCCCAAGTGCTCCAGGCACGTGAACGTTACATAATTTAAAGGGTTATCTTCGTACCCGTCACTTTCAAAGTTACTGAAAGTCTCAGTCACGTTACCAAGAAATACCCTACCAGTCGCACACAAGTTGCATCACGTGTGTTCATCGTAGAATGACAATTCAAATAACGTTCCTGGTAGAACACTTCACTGGCACGTGGTTTGGGACAAGAAAAAAAAAAATTAATAAATTACTGAAAAATAGAAAATTCTTTAAAATCGGGCATGGAGGTCAGTGGTTTCGGTTTGTGCTTTATTAAATTATCTAGTTCGGCGTAACTTACTTGTAAGCCTCCGGCAGATCGTCGGAATGGATAAGACCCATAGGTGGGTGCGGTGCCTGGCCCTCACGGGCGGGAACGTTCATAACGGCAACGACACGCTCAGCCTCAACGTTAACCTCACTCACTACGACGCAGACCAGATCGTTGGCCATGTAGCCTCTTGTCACTCCTTTCTTGTCCACCGCCGGCACTGTGGCCGTATTCAATATCAAGGCCTAGCGAAAAGAGCGCGAATGTTAGGATTTTCATAGACGCTTCCGACTACCGAGACGGCATTGTCGTGACTGAGTTATCGAATTTTCTTAAATTCATCTTTTTCTTTGCCAATGGTTTACCTGATTCGTGTCTCTATTCACAAAGCTAGATTTTTTATCATGTTATTTTGACGTAAGCTTCTAGGCACAACGTGATACCGCTACCGGTAACGTTTTATGCATAACGTTTCTCGTGACTGACTAACAAGTTGGAATTTAATTATGCATAATTTAAATGATCGCAGTTCTGTGACTGCTGCACATGCGACGGAATCGTCGCAATCATTATGACTTTGCACGTGCATAGCAATCGCTGTGAAGCTTCAAATCATTCTTTTTGTACTGGAGGTACCACTGCGTCATTCCTATCTGATATGGTTAGGGCATACCAGAGTGGAATCAATGTGTACCTTCATCTTGAGGTTAATACTTATTACGCGTGGACCTTTTGATGTAGCGGTGTACTTATTAGGCTATAATGAATTTGGTATAATTTAGTTAAACTGGTATGTATATGGGTTTTGATAATTGCATTGTCAGACTGTTAGAAATGAAGACGCTAATACTGTTATAACTTTTGAAAATTGACGTCATTGTGGAAATATGAAACATTCGTGATGAGTTAAGTTACTTGATTCTATATTGAACTACTTTTTTTTCTTTTAGTCTCTCTGGTGAGATAAGTGTTACTGATACTGAGGAAACTTACTGAACTCTACTATTCGTTATACCGTCCACACGTAATAAGCCCATAACCTGACTCATGCAATTCAAGTGTTCAATCTGGATGGAATTGATTATACCTTAACACCTAGGTCTGTGACAACTCTGGGACAGTCACTGCAGTTGCAAAGAACCTTCAGAAGAAGGCCCGCGGCACTTTTACCCATCACTTGAGCGTAAATTACGTCCCCGACAACCAAACTCTGCAAACAGGCGCAGCAATCATTACACATGTGGAACTTTTGGTACAAATGCATTCTCTCCAGAGACAGATGGGCAATGGAGTTACCTCTAAAAAGTTCCTAATGCGCTGTGATTTCTCCATGGTGACAAAAGAATCGAGTCCCGGCATTGTTGCATAAAATTCTGGAAGGAAATGGAAATTTCTGGTACCCTGGGCAATAGGTTTCAGCACTCCGCAGATGAAAAACAAAAATCCACGCCCACTTACCTTCATCTCCAAGCTCCTGTCTAATGGGCTCGACAGTCTTCTCTAAGTTTGACTTGTCATAGAGAGCATCCGCTTTCTTAGCAAGGAATTGCTGAAGCTTCAGTCTTTTTCCCCTGTCCCCAAGGCTACGAACGAAAGGAGTTTTCTCGATCCTGATACTTTCCCATACAAGGAAGCCTATGATCTTTCCATATTCACTTCTGATTTTTGATGAAACATCACCATTTCATTATCTCTAGTTGGACTAAAAAATAATCGACATGTGCTTTTCTCACATTAGCGATAAAACAGTTTTGGAACAAACCACAGCTGCTTTACAAGATATTCTATAAATTTTGTTGGACAGAATCATAGCGATATTAAATCTGAAAGAATATTTCAAACAAAATCCAGTCACCTGATGAATTCAAGTTTCATAAGTAATAAATGAGTTAAGTAAACAAAAAATATATACGTATACTCCCTAAAGTTATTTCCTTAATGATTTTCTCTTACAAGGAGCAAACACTATACTTGAAGCAATAAAGTTTTCATCAAAATCGAAGTGTGGCATCGAAAGGACTTCCAGATGAGTAGGACACGAGCGTGCGCGCGCTCACCGACATGATTACAATCAAATACCTAAGGGTCTTTTGGCGTTGCTGATAGATTTCGAAGTTAGGTTCCTTGAGATTGAGCATAGCCAGCTCGTTCTCGTTGCGCTCCCCTTCCCAAACTTTCTGCAACTGCTGACCGTGGTAGTTCAACGCCTGCGCCACGAGGCGCGCGTCCATCGACTCCATTCCGACTCTCACCGGTGCGACCGTGCGACCAATCTAACCTGTAAGACTATGAAATCGCCTTGTTCAAATAGGCTGACCGATTCGATCGGATTGATCGCAGGGTTCCAATAATATAGATATAGAAAATAAATGTATACATTTTAAAAAAAAGGCATTATCGATCACAGGCGATCGATACAATATATAGAGATATTAACCTATATCTCATTGAATCCAATCTAAAAAGCCAGACACTCGTGCACTACGTATGTATGTATATACCCAACCTCGATAGACGATTACCATCGATGCTGTGTTTACAACCGAGAAACAAACGGTTCTATGAAAACAGGGAGAAAAAGGAGGGCAAGTAAAAATATATAACTCTGTAGCAAGAAGAATGAGATCGTGAGAATTAATTCTAAATAAATAATTATGAAAATCGAAAGCTTTCACTGAGCTCGTGCGCAAAGCAACGACTCGTAGAACCGGTTCGTTATGAGTTACCTTGGCGGAGGAATTCAGTGGGCGTACCGGTATTATGATAGAACGTATAAACTGAGAAAGTACTCCGTTCAGTAGTGGAGTGATAATAACAGAGGGTATTATTGTCAGCAAAACGATGGACAACGTACTAGTCAGCGCGCTATTGATTTACTGATAACAAAATGGTCGTTTGGCCGTATCCGAGTTGCGAAAGCTACTACGACGCCATAGTACCGCGCAATGACCAAACATCATCCCAGCAACCGCCTATGCGCCTTGTTCTCTTTATATTATATTATATTTACTCTACTTTCTGGGCATTTTTATTACTCACCTTCTTTCTGGATTAATATCTCGTCTCTTCCACACGATTCACACTATAAAAACACAGTCAGTATGCAGCCATCCTCGGCGATAAAACGACTAAGCTTCCGGCGAGTCGTACGTTGCGTGAGTCACGGCGCCAGTGAGTAAAACGGAAAGGAGGTATGTTGATAGCGACCCCTGCGCGGCCGGGCACTTTGGGAACTACTGTCATCGATTAATATGTCGCCGGCACTTCCGGTGACTCGGTACCTTTGAACGCTGTTCCTATAGTAACTGCAACCAGAGATAAGTAGGGAGATGCACAACGCTACGATTTTAGGCGATATCAAAAATATGGCGCTAAATCGTAGCGGCGAGTCCGGGAGTAGGATTTCGTGATCATCCCCTCCGTCGATAACGCATATCCCGTCGTAGCCGAGCTGAACTGATCAC
>JAYRCB010000099.1:250083-282742 GCA_036026315.1 Trachelus stipa
GATAGAGTTTTGATATAGTTAAGGGCAGAGGAGGAATCCCCTGACCCGAGGTAAGAAAGTGTTACCCAGCTGTCGCCGGATGCCCTGAGGAAGCGACCGTGAAGAATCTCCAAAAGTTACGTACCGATTTGCTAAAGAACGCTTTTGAGTTGACTTAAAGGGGCGACATGAGGAAAATGGAAAAGTTATCGGCTATAAGGATCCCGACCAATCGGATGATCAGAATGATTAGTTCTCGAATTTGGCTATTGTCAGAGCAGTCTGTCTCGGGGCACCGAGCGAAGTATCGCGAGTTGCATCGCGCTCCCGTGTTGTTTGTTGATAGTTTTTCTAGCCGCGTTTCGATACGATATACCATGTTCTCGCTCGTGTACTTTTCGCGTTGCTCACGCGACATTCGAACAATTCCGTGGATTTTTTGTGAGTGTTCCGGAAGTGCAGTGCTGTGCCCTAGTGAAGTGCCTACCTGAGTGTCTCCTGGATGCAGTTCTCGGCATTCACGGATCAGCTGCACCAGCTCCGGTGAGTACATTTCCACTGCGTTCCATCGTTTGCACCCTCCCAGTTTTTTCTTTAAATTCAAGATATGTACGTAGCAAGTACAGCTTGTAAACCCAGTTTTTTTAGTTTTACAAAAAAGTATCGTACACCTTTCCAATTAGTCCCATTCGAAACAGTATAGTCTCTAGTATGTTTCAACAATAGGCTTTTTCAATAATTCTCAAGGAGTTCTATAGTTCCTGATAGGTTTTAACAATCGTTCTGCTACGTAACATCGTTAAAATATCTGTTAAGGATACTAATCGCACCATATGCTTCAGTGCAAGTATGCAAAAGGAGCTGGCTTTCAGTGTTTGTTTTCAGATTGTGTTTCAAACATTTCCGGGATAGTTCTCCCTAGTACTCAATGTTGGGACCATAGTTCCGCTTGGAATTATTGTTAAATAATGCTGAAAGCTAGCACCGCATCCCTGCACTCCTTAACGCGGCAGGCATCGGGTGCTGGCTTTTCTCTTAGTAAGCCTTATCGAGCTTACGCTGTGCACTCGAATTTAAGATTACAAAAAAAATATTTAGACAATATCTGACGAGCGGTCTCGTTCTAAGGGTTGCTCTGGGAACCAGAGTAACCAAAGCTCTGGTAAGTTGCGGAGAACCTCTGCCGACCAGGCTACACGTTCGTGATCACGATCAGCTCGGCTACGACGGGATATGCATTATCGACGAAGGCGTTGGTCACAAAATCCTGCACCCGGATTCGCCACTACGATTTAGCGTCATGCTTTTGGTATCGGCTGAAACCGTAGCGTTATGCATCTCCCCACTCATTTCTGCTTCAACATTAACGGATGATGAAAGAGAGACATCTTTATGTGGATTTTTTTTTATGTAAGACAAAGAATTAGTTATTTAGTAAGTCTTTTATTAGATTCTTTTTGGAATCTTGAAACTTAGTCTGTTACACAGATGATGAAATTGAAGATGACATTTTTTCTTAAAGCAAAATGTCAGTACTCTCGTCAAATGAGCAAAAGGAAAAATGGTATATTACATTTGTAAGAGAAAGATAAAAATCTTTGAAATTATAATTTAATGGAATAATTATACTAAAAAGATAAATGGAGAACGCTATTGAATTCTCAGTCTCTGTTTAAATTAGAATATCGTATATTCTCTTTTCTAAAAACGTTCTTATCTATTTAGTATTTACAATTGACCCTCAACGGCATCCTGAAAGAGCAGGCCTACCGATTCATTAAAACCGTATGCTCTAAGCTATAATTACATTAAATCTATTTGGAAGATAATATATCAACTGTGTTCAACTTTATTGCTTCTTCTTTTTGGAATCCTTAGCTGCTTTTGGTACAACATTCCAATAGTATATGAGCTGTGAAGCTATCAGAGCATTGGCGGAAGTCGCAACAATATAAGTAACAATAATGATTGTGTCTCCAGTTTCTTGAACAGAAGTAAAAATTCTGGCTAGTGAACCAAAGAACAACATGAAACAGGTAGCAGCTGAGAGTTGTCCCGTACTACCATTTGAATAATTGGTATAGGCTTGCATAAGCTGAAAATAATAATTAAGTCTTCTATAAAAGAATTACTGATATACTAGCAACTTATACATAGTCAAGAGATTGTACCACAATAAAAGCTATGCCAGATGGTCATCGATACAATTCACTGAGCATGATTTCATGGATCTTGATTCTTGTTCGATACTTTTTTATTGAATTTATTTACGATCCAGAAGGTCGTGCTCAGTGGATTGTATATGAGAATCGATAAAAATGAGTAAATGATCTATATGCGAAGCCAATAGAATTTAAGAAAATTCATACAATACCTTGCCGGTAAGTAAAATAGGAACATTTAATGCTTGGCAAGTCCAAAGTACATGTACTGGAACAAGTCCAATTATTACAGCAGTAATAATTGATGTGTACGCAGCAATAAAGGCAGTTGCTTTTGCAGTATTGCCACCGTAATGTAATACTAATGCAGCAATGGCTGCAGTTTGAACACCGAGAAATACTCCATCACCCCAAGAGCTGAAATAAGCCATAATAATAATATTTCTCTTTGAATGAATTTGTGATAAGACTTTTCAAAATATTACCTAAAAGGAAATTTATTGAGAAAACTGTAAGACGCTGTTGCAGTGATTGCAAACAAGTCCAAAAACACACTGATAATGTTTATGCCTTCGCCACTTTTGTTTTTGAGGAGTTTTAAAATTTGTGGTAATTTCACTGTAAATAGACAATTTCGATGTTAATATAATCATTACTAATGCATGTGTTCAAAATAATAGTAGCTGCAAATGCAAACCTAATAGGGATCCTGCTATGATACCTAAGCCTAGACCCTTGCTAAGAGTTGCCTTAAAACATTCACCTAGAATAAGAACAATTAAACATTCATTATAAATATAAGCATTATTACAAAAGTTTATTTAAAAAAAAGTGACCAACATTTTTCAACATCCAGATTTAGAAAAATGAATAAACTGAAGCTTATTCAAAAAACAAGTATTTACAAATATCAAAAATCCCCATGGCATAATAATAAATTCTGTATGTGTATCTCATAAATACTCCAATATCTTGCCTATACAAGCAATATCAAATTTGTAAAGATGCTACGAATATCCTTTAATGACATGATCTCTCAAAACTTTTAAGTGCAAAAAATAAATATTCCCAGTAAATTTTTAAGATCAATATTATATTTGGCCGCTGAAATTCGTCATGCCACGTGTCTACCGTCATACAACAGCAACAATGGCATAGAAAAACAATCCTGCCCTTAATAAAAAGAGATCTTTACCAATCTCTCAAGAATGCAGGATTCTATGGTCGCTTTAAAAATAAATTACAGTTATCTATCTCTAAAGTACGTACCATGAAGGAAATTAAATTTTTCAAAATACTCTTCCATGCATCCTTCAGTAAATAGCAGTAGCGCCGCCTTTCGTACTAAACTTGCCATCTTGAACTAATATACTTTGAACCAAGCCTACACTCTATAGCGTTCTATCGTAGAATGAAATGAAAATCGATTGTACAGTTGCTTCGTATCACGTCACTCTAGAGTTTAACCTGTACTAGTCATCTAGGATTCAGGGTGGGTACAGTGGCGCTACTTTTGAAATCGACTGTGCACGAAAGTCTCTTGTCATTTTTCAGCTCATCGGATACGAAAATTTGCATGCAACAATCTTACAACGATAAGAAACTCGGACGTTGTCTAATTTATTCCATTTCACGTTCAAATAGTTGCTGTATTTCCGTGACGCTACCTGCAGAAATCAAACTGCAATATGAAACAATTGGTAATTTAATGCAGTTTATAATAAGTCTTCAATTAACTAACCTTCAACATATACTACCCATGAAATTAGTCACGACTGAATCAGAGACAGTGACATGTTTATCATTTTGGTAATACTTTTTTCGAGATTAAAACATTTTTTGTACATTTTCAATATTCTCGTATTATAAATAAAACATTTTCGAATATGCCGATTAAAGTATAAGAAAATTATTGTAAAACCAGTACGTGTTACAAGATCCCATCATCCTTCGACAGTTTAAAAATCCATCCAGACTCTCAAAAGTCCCTTCTGATGGTCAGTCAAACATTTAACCCATTATCAATACAGTTAACCCATCAGTACCTTATCCAGATTCTTACCAAGCAACAAATCATAAATTATTTCTAAAACGTTGATAAACCTGACAATCTAACAATAATATATACAATTGAGCTTATCAGCAGGTGATATGGCAATAGTCATTTATAAAGCACACAGCTCATTTGTATAAATTAACATAGAACCTTACGTAAACAACAGTAATTCAAATAATAAGCTCCTTATTATTCCGCACACACGGCCAGCAGATACAGTACATGCATAAATCAATTTTCCATAAATAAAACAGAATTGTTCACACACGATCACGCAGATCACGATCCGAGAAATAGATTTCTAAACGCAAAATACGAGTCAAACTAAATGGCTACACAGACAATGTATCCATGATTCATCCATCCATCCAAAATCTAGGGTAACCTATTTTCAGACACGTAACTCGTGCGTTGGTGCCCCCTGTAATTTCTTCTTGGCCAACGAATTTTCCAACCCAATTGAAAGTTCTCCAGGTCAAACATAAATTACTGGGGGCAATTAGCTAATAAGGGTAATGCATAACCACCGCGTGGCTAACATCTAAGTGGGTCAGAGAATGCAAGTCGAAGATAGCGGATAGTTGATTAACCCCGATTGCGTTGACGTTCTTACCTAGATTCTTGGGCATGTGTGAGGGTAACCCAACGGAGACTAGGAAGGTGCCTGGTACGCCGCTCGTAAGCCTCGAAACCCCCTCGCATCACCACCGACCCACTCACTCCAGGAAAACACCCCCCCGATCTTATCCTGAACCACCCCGTGCACCTTCTTCAATCCAACCCCTGGAATCGCTCTTCCCTGCTCCTCCGCGCCTGCGGAATTCCGGATTCCAAACACCGACACATGGTCCCTGTACGCGGTTTACTGTTGAAATGCGGAACCGCCGATCAGTTTGCTGGCGAACGCCACCCGCGAGCCATCGCTTCCACCCTTATGGTGACATTTGAACTTTTTCACCTGGGTCATACCTAAGATATCGCCGCTACCAGTTGGTGGCGGTGCTTACGGGTATTCTTTTCTGAAAAATAAAGAAAGTTTTATTTGGAGTTCTCAGGGGTTTTAATAGATAAAAGTTTTATGCAAGGGACGGATATCGCGGGTGGCGGTCTATCAGTGTTTGATAATTAAACTATAATGGGATCAGATTACGGTCAATTGATTTCTTTGGAATTCTAACTGGAAGAGCTACGGTGCGAAGATCGAGTCTTATTTTATTTTGAGATACGAAATTCAAAAGGAATTATTTTATACCGTATAGAAAGGAAATGGAGTGCTATTGATGAAATGTATAAATTGCTCAACAGGTATAGGAACGGATGGATGATTGGTAATAATCGATTTGAAAAGCGTTGAGCTCATCTTATTCAAAAATCGAGGTCAAGGTTTTCTGTTGTCATGAGATACGATTGTATCCATGTCGAACTTGACCCGGTTACAATTTAAAAAAAAATTAAAATGAGATCCTCAGATTTTTATTAGCTAATTTTTAGATTCGTCTAACCAGGTGGACCTTAATCGAATCTCTTGAAGAAATGAAACTGAATTCTTAGTAGACGTCTTACGTAGTCAAGATACAGGACAGGTAAAACCTGCACCACATGAACGTGAACGATGCGGAATCGGAGAGTCCTGGGTCCCAAGATGCGGAAAAAATGGAGAAAATTGAAAACGACGAGAGCAAGGATGAGACTTTGGATATATCCGAGAAATCCATTACGATCGCCAGGGATACTGATTCCATTTTGAAATCTGAAAATGGTTGGTAAATTTATTAAATGAAAAATTTTCACAACCCACTTACTATGACAAACCTTTAATTTTCTTTCAAGGCTGTGACTCCGTTTCGTCCAAGACAGGCAGCAACGAATTGAACTCAATTTTACCACCGACATTGCAAGAAAGATTTCTTCGTATTAAACGAATAGTTAAAGATGCAATTGCTGCTCATCGGACTTTTATGATATATGGAAGATCACGCGTGGTTCGTGAATGCATGCTGAAGAGAGGATGGTGCGAGAAATTCTATAAGAAAATTACTAACGGTATTAATCAGACTATTAGATATAATTGTTTTATATTGATATATCAATATTAATAATTTATACATCACAAAACTAATAGCTGATCAGCATATGACTGTCGATTCAAGCCCAGTAGCTCTACTAGCTGGAATAGGTGACCTCAAGGATCAGCAAAGTGAGCGTCAACTCATTTCAAAAATGCTCAGCAACCACACTGTCGACTTCCTTTGGAACACTGGCTCAGAGTGGCCAGGATGGCCAACCCAGGATAATAAAACTACAATCTTCAATAGATTCTGTCGAGCTGGTTTCACCTCCAAGGTAAAAATAATCATAGATTCAGCTTCAATGTGGCTGTAGAATTTTATCAGGTGAGCTTGACGTACATACACCTGCAGCAGAATAAATTTGAGATAAATATTTATAAATTGTTCTTACAAAAATCAATTCTCCAGGTGGGCCTTTGTTCAAATGTCAGACAAATGCATTGGTACTACGAGGCTGGTGTTGCCAACACTTTGTTTCCACGTTGCTATAACATATGTCAGGGTGATCAAATGCACGCCTTCGTTGAAGACTTCCGGTAAGATCAGACATAACTTCTGATTGTCAAATCGATCAGAGGTGGTTTCATATAATGGTTCACAAATTTCTTATAATTTTGTCTCCTTATCGCCTGAACCAAAATGGGTTTTCTAGTCGCTTCTGATAATTTCAAAACTGTAATATAAATTCCATCAGGTTCACTGCGTGTCTCAGCTTACTCAAGTGGCTCGTAGACAAGATCAACACCGAGGGTGAAAACGCAACCAGGTCACCGACTGGTACAATTCCTCTGAAAGCATTAGATTTTGCTATTAGACGTTGCAGCGACTATATTGGTGCCCAATCGCACGAGGATATCGATCAGGAAGTTGAGAGGGTCTGGTCCCATCAATGGGATCAATTTATCTGCTGGTATTACAAGATCATTCAGGGTCAAGCTGTTTTTGTTAGGAACAATGTACCTTTTCATGTGAGTTAGATAACTAGTGTATATACAGTGTGTTCCAAACACCCTGGGAGACACTTTGGTTATTTTACATTTCATTGACTTCCTTTAGAAATACTTTCTGGCCTCGAGGCACATCCTCAAGAGGATCCGGAAGTACTGGCCGCAATTGGACATGGATGGTATCACAAATGTTTGGATTTTAAAACCTGGAAATAAAAGTAGAGGTCGTGGAATTACTCTCATGAACAGACTTGAGGATGTAGTGGCTAAAGTTAATCCAGCTAATAAATCAGACACCCGTTACGTGGTCCAGAAATATATTGGTAATTTTTTTAAATACGGTATTTTGTAATATAATATAATTAGGTTAATAAATTCCTCATCTTTCTTACTAACAGAACGACCATTCTTGGTGTACAGTACTAAATTTGACATCAGACAGTGGTTCATTGTGTCGTGTGCACAACCCTTGACTCTGTGGATGTACAGGTAGGACACTACATTACCATCCCTTATAGAAGGGTTCGTTTTATTCGTTTTATAAATAGAATATCCCTCTGACAGAGTGTAGCTAATTATAGTAATTCGCTAAATATAACCCCGGATGGTAATTAGCCTAATAATAAAGATGATTGAGGAAAATGTATTATGCTTGTACTAAATCTAAAATAACTGTCATAAATACCCAGTAAATAAAAATAATCAAATACGCAATTAGTTTTAGAACTTGGACGATCCGTGCGGAGGTATATTATTTGCTGTAAATTATTTAATAAATTAATCAATTTTAAACCAATTTGAATACTGTAGAGCTGATCGTTGCTCTACTGCAACTTTATACATTGGCACTTTTTGATTGAAAAAACATAGGCAATTCAATATATCGTTGTCAAATATTATATTAAATATTATTTTTTTGTTCAGGGAAAGCTACCTAAGGTTTTGCTCACAAAAATTTTGTCTTACGGATTTTCATGAATCCATTCACTTGTGCAATCATGCTATTCAGTGCAAATACAAAAACAGTAACGACAGAGATCCTGCGCTTCCGTCAGATAACATGTGGGACGCTACAACATTTAAGCAATTCCTCAAGTAAGATTCCACGATTGTTCGATTCGTTATTTTATTTTGGCTTTTCGTCATTTTTAATATTATTCTATTTTTAATACAGAACACAGGGTCATAGCGACGCTTGGGATGAGCTCATTTATCCAGGAATGAAACAGGGTTTGGTTGGCTCCTTATTGGCTAGCCAGGAAGCCATGGACAGACGTAAAAATAGTTTTGAATTGTATGGCGCTGATTTTATGGTAATGGAGGATTTTTCTGTTTGGCTGATTGAGATTAATAGTCATCCTGATATGAACTACACTACCAGTGTGACTACGCGTTTATGTCGGCAGGTTATGGAAGACACTATTAAAGGTAAATAGATAATTGTTCAACCTAATAAGCAAGGTTATACATTCTCGTGAATTATTTTTATCTCCAGTGGTTATCGATTTTCGCGAGGATAAAAATGCAGACACTGGTGAATTTGAGTTGGCTTATAAACAAAGGATGCCAAGCTGTCAGCCGTATTTGGGTGCCGCACTGTCACTGCAAGGAACGAGAATAACAACTTGCGAGAAGAAACACAATTCTAACTCGCAGGATTCCAAGCTTAGTCTAGTTTCAAAATCGCCACCGGTAAAATTATTGCTCAGGCAAGAAACAATTTCTAATCGCTGCACAGATACATACTGGTATTACAATTTTGTAGATCTCTCTACCAAAAAAGAAATCAACCGTGCATAGCTACATAGGACCGGTAATAGTGGATTTGATAGAGGAATTAGAAATTCAATTAGATCAAGAATTTTATACCTGCTACAAACTGGAATCTCCTAAGATGCGACAATCATTACCAGCTACTGCACCTTCTAAGTCATCAAAAACATCAATCGTATCTGTCAAACATGAATCCACTGCTACGAGTACCAGTGCTGCCATCGCGTTACAGAATACAAAAATAAAATCTCCAGCATTGAACCAGGTAAAAGAGGATTCTATGAGAATTACGAGTAACAGCTGACAAAGCTTTTCTTCATCGTAGAAAAACTCTTCTAAGCCAATTGGAAATTCTAAGAGCCCAAGACAAAAGACTAAGAGCAAAAACAGAACGGCAGCTACCGCCATGGTGAATACGAGATCAGATGCGTCGTCAGAGCGGCAAAGTTTGATTTCGAAAATTATGAAGCTTCAACAACAAAGCGACCGTTCGGTACTTTTGAAAACTGAAAAGTCTCAGGCTAAGCAAAACGAAGAGAAGGTATATTAATATGTGAATTACTCGATTACATAAATAAAAAAAATTATAATTTCATACAGATCATCAGCACTGCCATGAGAGATGCTATTAATAAATACAAAAGAAATGGAACAGTTCCTCTGGAGGTGCCACCACTGCCGTCTCTCTTGATTCCAAGCAGCACAGGAAAGACAAAGAACAAAAATCAAGGACCTCAAAGAAAGAAAAATCCACAAAAGAAGAAAAAAATTCTTCTCGACATAACAGACATGTACGCAGTTGGATTGGGTCTTACAAAATGACAAATTATCATCAATAACAACCAACTGCTTCCTAACAGAATCCACGACTCATTTCTTAATTATCATTAAATATCTATATTTAATCTTACAAAAATAATGTACCGGTAATAAAGTATCAAGATGTTCCCAAAAACAAAAAGAAGTAAACGGTAACCTCAAATGTAAAATCACTAGTTGCAGTATCGATACGAATAAAACAATAGAATTGGACGTTTCCATAAATATGAAAAAAAAAAGTTACGAAAATTCCCAATAACCGTTTTGCACGCAATAACACGTAAATTCAATGGAAAAATTCTAATAGAATTTTATAACCAAACAAAAATCATTTCTGCAACAGTGATTCGAATATATTTTTGAAAAATAATTTAATGTTAATTCGCGAGCAATTAAATAATCTCGCATTCTTTCTTGCCATACTGATCGCGTGGAATGGCGCAGTCCGTCTTGCTCGCGAATTCCGGCAGACAAGGAGCCGCCGGAGAAGGTTCGTCAATGGGGAATCCTACGAAGATCGGATCGACGGAAGCAGAGAATCCTTATGGGTTGCGGATGATCCAGTCGCGTGATAACTTTCAGTGCACTTACTTCCGTCATCGTATACCCAAGACAGGAAAGAGGAACATCTCCTGGAGCGATGACAATCACGTACCCATACTATCGGACAGCTATAGCGAATCTGATAGCGAGTCTGATAACACGATACAAGTTGTGAGATGGCTGGAGTCTTTACCGGTAGATCAGCAATTTTATATGATAGAAGAAGATGCTCCTGGAACCGAAGGAATGAATATTGATAATTCCCTAGACATTGATAAGATTGAAGATACTTGGGATTCTGATACCATGATAAGATCAGTGAATTCAGGTATAGGTATGGCGGGAAATTCAAATGAGGAAAATGAGGATATTTCAGCAACGAGGACATACATAAAGCCAGTATCTATTAAGAGGATTACTAAGAGAAGAAATAATATTAAGATCGATAAAGATGCTGTTTCGAGAGATAAATCGAGAATGAACTCTGACGAGATTGAGACTGAAGATGGAAATCGGATGCTGGAATTTGAAAAAGATGACGAGGACAAGTTTGTTGAAAGAAAAGGGATGATTAAGGACTCGGTGAAACGAATTGATGAACATGAGGAGTTTAAGCAGATGAGAGAGATGATGGACCAGTTGTTATCTGTAAGAACGAATTCTGCAGAGTTACCAAGCTGCGAATACGAAAGACCGAGAAAACCGTCTGGTAGGAAGGAGACGGAGGAGTCGTCAGGTTTTAGGAAAAAGTTGGGTCATAGGTCACGAAAGTTAACGATGACTGATAGTCAGAAAATGATGGAGAGATCTGAGCAAGGGTCAAGGGGAAAGATAAGAAAGGTAGAGAGCAAGGAGAATTCAAAAACAATTAAAAAACTGATTTTGAATCGGGAACAGAAAAAAGAACCTGTTCAAAAAGTGCGATTTGCGTTCACCAATCGATCGGAAATTTCTAAAACCCTTCCCGATCGTAACGAGGTCGATAATATGAAGCCAGAAGTCAATAGCGCGGATAATTTAAATAGGACAAGATCGATGAAATATAAATTAGAGAGAAACAAGAGTCTGTTGAAAAACGTCCAAGAGATAATGAACGCAATGGAGAATATCGAGGAGTCTGCGAAGGATGAAAATCCAAAAATAATTCCGGTGACGGTCAAGAACGTAGCAGGAACAATGACTAGTTCCAATAGCTCGTTAGAACGTAGAGATGAAAATCAGCAGGTAAAAAATTTGTCAATGACAAGGGATAAAAAAATTAATTATGGAAAACCAATCTTCAAGAATGCAGAACTTGAGAGAATGCTGGACCAGGACATGGAGGATGCTTTGAACAAATACAAACGGGTCCATGAGACTTGGAAGGATTTGGCGATGAAAAATTCTATGGCGAATTCAAATGCCTCGTACGAGCCGCCAATTAAGAGGAAGAAAAAGCCAAGGTCAACATGCTCAGAGTCGCCAGGAACGGCCGTGCAAAATTTTCCAGCGTTCGACTCGTGGCAATCGATACATAAATACTTTTTGACGCAGTCTCAATGCTGAGGAATTCACGAATGTCAAACGATTAAACAGCATAATTAATGGGATCATATTTAATTGTGTTTAAATCTATTTGATTATGTAATTAGGCAAAGAATAAAAAATTGAAATTAAACATAATTGATTTAAATAAAGAACGATAAGCGAATTTGATAACGATGCTGTGTTGCATTGGAAAACGTGAGACGAATGAAAGCGACAAGCATGAACGTGGTGACATTTCGACAAAATTAACAAAATTTCGTATCATCTTCACTCCTGATCAATCGTTCGAAAATTATCACGGTCTTTTCTTAAATTCAATTTTACTAATCAGGATTCACCGATTGCATGTTCACTGATATGAAAAATATGGCACAATCAAATGAGCAAACGCGTCTAGAATCAAATTTGATGCAGGAACCTGTCAGTCAATCATATGTTGATAGGATTAACCCTCTGTATAGTTCAGGTAACTTATTTTTTTTAAATGTATTTTCTCTTATACAAAGGAAATTTTGTTATTAATGGTAAATAATTTTCTTAAAATTGATCCAGATGTTAAAAGAGACATTAAACAAAATCGTAAAATAATTTATGGGAAAAGTCAAACTACCGAGAAACAACAGGAGGATGAAGCGAAGACATGTTCTAAATCTAGGGAAAACACTCATCTTCAACGAGTTTTCGAAAAATTGAATCGACCTGTTCCAAATATATATGGCAATGAAAATTATCATTCACTTTATTACGGATCTACGACCTATGGATTAAAATTGCCAAAAACTGTCAAGAAGAGTCCAAAAATTGCAAAAGCTGTGATAACAAACCCAACGACGAGTTCTGGGAACTCCGCAAAAACGTCGAAGGAATATTATTGTCTGTTATCACCGAATGAAAACTTATCACCGCCTTTCCAAAAACGTCAAATAATATCTCAAAATAATTCCAAACTCAAGGAATCGTCAGCAGTCGCAAAATCTGATCCGTTATCCGAATCTCTAAACGGTAACACTCGAAAAAAAGGAACTAGCGAAGATCAAAGACTAGAAGAAGCTTTGCAAATGAGCTCACGAAATTCCTCAAATAATCTTAGTAAAAAAGAACACCACATGATAATTCAGCAACAAGTTGAAAAAGCCATAAAGGTAATTCAGTCAGATCCATACCAAAACAATATATTCCTACGAGCCTTAATTTCTGATTCCACTCTAATATGTAGAATCACAAAATATTTCTAATTCGTGGAGACATTCCCTACCTGGAAGATTCCTTGAAGAAAAGAGGCTGGGTACAGAAATACGAATCGACAAAATCTCGAAATTTACCATACGGTAAGGCAATTACGTAAAACAGAATAGAAAAAAAATCTCAACAATTCCTATATTTCAGGAAGCGTAGCTAGTTTGGATGCACCATCTTTAGGCACCATTCAAAACCAGGATGGCAGCTTAAACGAAAAAGCAATAATTTTCCACGCATTAAAACACACCGCGCCAAATTTCATCTGGGATTGCAGAAACGAATTCGTAGATTGGAACAGTAGTATCAAGCAAGACACATTGCTGAACAGATTTCAAAAGTCCTTCATTTACACGTCCAAGGTTCGTTAAAATTATTGATAAATATTAAAGCAATTAAAAAATGTTTATGGTCCCTTGACAGTTGGGTATGGCGACTATACTTCAGGACGCCCATTGGTATTACGAAGACAATGTATCCAGTGTCCAGTGTCCAAGAAATTATAATGTCGGTCGTGAGAGAAATACCTTTGTCGAAGACTACAGAAGAACAGCTGCAGTTAGTCTTTTAAAATGGTTCGTGGATCGAGTCAAGGAAGAAGCAGAACTGATTGGAGTAGGTGCCAATCAAATATCAGCAAAGCAAATTGAATTCGCCATTAAAAGATGCGAAGAATATGTAGCTGAGGTTGGAGATGAGTACTTGGATAGATCTGAAATAGAAATACCTTATCAGGAATGGGATTCTTTTATCGATGACTACATAAAAGTTGTTCATCATGGAAATGGCCTATTGCCACTCGAACAAGATAATTTGGCAAGCACAGAAGGGTTGTCGATACATGTATAATAATTTTCTGTAACATATTAATTTTATGCTTCCTTACCCTTTCCCTTATAATTCATTCGCTTTCATTCCTGAAATATTTCATAGGAAATGTACAAACAAGCTGTGCAGATTTTAAAGAAAGTCGAGGACATTGATCCGCAATACAAATTAAATGGCATGAGAAACATATGGATCTTGAAACCCAGTGATCTTTGCTGTGGAACTGGTATTGTGATAAGTCACAAGTTGACTCATATAATTAAAAAAGTTCATGATAGTCCTAAGGATTATTTTGTTGTACAAAAATACATTGGTTTGTCTATTGGTTATTGTAACTTTCTAAATAATATATAAGAGCTATTAAGAGTGTACCATATAATTATAGAGAGACCATTACTTGTCCATGATACAAAATTTGATGTGAGACAATGGTACCTGGTAACAAAAAGTTATCCTCTAAACATTTGGATATACAAGTATTTCCTTCGTAGTCATCATTAGCATTTATATAAGTACAATAATTCTTATTAATACCATTGACTTTTTTATATTCAAGGGAAGCTCTCTTAAGATTTAGCTCCAGACCATTTACTTTTTCTCATTATCACGAAGCTGTTCATATTTGCAACACCGCAGTACAGTGTAAATATGCAGACCAAAAGAATTCTGTTCGCTCCCAGGATTGGGACTGTGAAAAACTCAATGATTACCTCAAGTATATAATTTTTCTTGTTACCCCTAAGTAGACTTTTTTTCACAATTCAACTATTACAGAAAATCCGGTCACAAGGGTGAACCCTGGTACGACGAAATTTATCCAAAAATGTGTGAAGCCATTGTAGCCACCACGATAGCAGCACAGGAGCATATGGATAAACGACGTTGTAGTTTTGAATTGTATGGTGCAGATTTCATGATAATGGATGACTTATCAGTGTGGCTGATAGAGATCAATACCAATCCCCGAATGCATCCACCCAGTACTCGAGTAACTGCAAGACTGTATCCGGAAGTACTGGAGAGTCTAATAAAAGGTCACCTGCATGAATAGCACTTAAATTGATTACATCAATCACCTAAACGTCTAAAGGGTATCAATTTTACTTGTTTCACAGTAATACTAGATTATCCGTCCAATCCAAAGGCTGATACTGGTAACTTCGTTTTGGCCTACCAACAGCAAGTTACAAATTTTCAACCCTACTTGGGCGCTAACATGTTTATTCTTGGAAAAGGTATAAATGCTAAACACAAAAATACACTCCGTTAACCCTAATTAATAAACTTACAACTGTGTTCGATAAATGATACTGATATTTATTCGATTCAGCAAATAACCTTACTTCATTTTTCCACTGGTGGCTCTGAGAATAATATTTATTTAGTCAAAAGTTAGGATACTACAAAAGCAACTGATAATTGTTAAACTCTAAACAATTAAATCCGATGAGTATAAATATAGCATTTCGATTTAACATAATACAAATTTCGATTTTCCGTATTCTCTTACGATTACAAAACATAAACTAGAAGTAAATAGATGAGGTACAATGACCGGTTAATAAAAACCCGTTTATTTTACAAGTAACATTTTCGTGATTATACAATCTTGTATCAACAGATTTCATTTTGCGGCATGACTATACAAACATAGGTATGGAACATTTACAACTGTATATCTTTGTTCCCATCCCTAATGATTATTCGTACAAAAACAGCATTCTGCTCCTGTCTGCGTTGGATTGTACACTTTTATGGAATCATGATTATTTTACAGTACAATCGAATTTTAAGATACGTCAGGTCAGAGTGAGCTCTCGTGAACATTAATGATATATCTTTTCGCGTGGAATAAAATGAATGAAATGAACGTTATCTTACTATTAGAATAATCAACACTTTACACAAGTAAAATGACACAACCGGTCCGCCATTACCGATATCTTTAGAAATCAAGCGATGAGGTGCCTCGCTAATTGTCTATTTATAGAAGACAATTCATTGGTAGGAGATTCTCAAATTCTTGGATTCTCAAATATAGCATATGCAAGTTCATCTGTCAGATTTAAATTACACCACGTGCTACGGGTAACTCTCAACGTGACCACATTGAAATAAAAATATCAACGGATGAAATTTGGTTCATCCAAATCAGCATGATTTCATATACCGACCCGAATCTCGTGATAAGAAATCATTAGACGTTCTCTCTCAAATTAATGTTAAAAGTTCAAAGAAAAAGTGGGGAAAAAAACAAAGCTTGTCCCTCTAGTAAATGACGTAACTCGCGTGAACACGACTGCATGAAATTCTCGCCATCACAGTCAGTAAATCCAATAATTTCGAGAGTATCCGAAAGGATCCCAAAACGATCGAATGAACCGCTCCGGCAGTATTTCAGCAATCTCAAGTAAAGTGAAGTGAAGTGAAATGAGGTTTTAAAGTAGTCGCGAGAAGTGTCCGATTGTATAAACCGGCTAAGTCACCTTATTATACGACATATTCAAAAGGTACGTACACTACGTGTGGTAGCTAACGAAGGTTGTTGATTCTTGCAGGTTTTGAAAACGTCCTCCAGAACCGACAAGAACGCACGAATATCACATACACGTCTGCGCGCAGCTAGTACAGACTCACGTAACTGGTTTAAGCGTAAAGGACAATTTCGGCCTGGAGTTGTTCTTGCCGAGGATCTTCTTCTGCTCCTCCTTGACACGCTTCTCGTGTTCCTTTCTCATTCTCTGTCTCTCCTCTTCCATCAGCCGTTGCTCCTCGACCATAGCCAGTCTTTCCTCGGCCTGAAAAGAAAGACCCATCAAAATGAAGGACAGTTGAATACCCAATGACACAAAAAGTATCATCCCAAGGATGAGTACGTGACATAAGATACGAAAAGCAAAATCCCATATCCGATTACTCACCAGCTTCTTCTGGGCCTCCTCGATCTTTTTGTTGTTCTCCTCCATGATCCTCTCAAGTTCCTCGCGCTTTTTCCGCTCTTCCTCCTACAACGACAATGGCAAACGTTTACATAACGCAATAACACTGTTGGTAGTAACTGCTGTCGTTTTACACCGTTCATGTCCAAAAATCATAGTGCCGCTATGTCAAGAGCCTAGTGTTACACATCCTAAGAACCTCTTTTATGCAGGGAAGGCAGCCGGGGAAAGGTGAAATTTTGAGGTCGAGTCCAGAGAGGGTGGATGGCTCGGAGTGACGTTATCACATTGGAAAAAAGAAAAAAAACCAGTTGTTCACGTTTCTTATACAGAGTATCTCTTCGTCCCGAGCTTCTCTTGCGAATTGACCACGTTATAAAGTAAATTCGCAAAGATCCAACCGGACAAGAGACACAGTGGACTCTAACGTAAATTTGCCTTCGAATATGAAAAAGTTCAATGTAATCCGAATCTATATGACAATAGAATCGGTATGCATGCAGATAAATGTTGTGCCAGGTCGCCAAAATGATCTTGGCAAAAGGCAACACATTTTCGCTATCGATAAAAATCGCCAGACGACGATAGAGGACTCGAAGAGCAATCGGAAAAATTTCAAATTATTCTTTCATTTTTTTTATTTCAAGCAGGGGAAGAAGAATAAATATCGTGCCATCCGCCCGACCTGTCGACGGTATGCGGCCGTCCGATAAATCCGTATGTTAACCAATCACAATATATCGTGGCTCCTAGTAATGAAACTGGTGGTAAAAAGTTTGTCAATAAAGAACGATAATAATAATATTTGGTATATAATGAATTATGAATATATAAATTGGATAATACCTGAATGAAGCTCACGCCAGCACGTAGGGGATGCCTTCTTCATCAACAATCACTCGGCAGTGAGTAAAAAACCGGCATCTTCTGTTGGTAGTCAGTTAGGAAGACGACCTATATATCGCTAGGTCGTGCTTTGTTGCTATGGGATTCTAATACTGGCCCCTTAATTAAAGTCTATGTCCCCCTTTCTAATAAAACTGCTTGTTTTTTCCCCTCAGATTCATAGGGCGCTCTTGGTGCAAGCCTATTGATATCCGCGTTGGAACGTGGGTAAAACTTAATGTCGGCTCGATACGAGGGACACTGGCCATTTGGCCGGAAATCAGGACATTTAACGAGGGTTAATCATTTTCACTGTAGGAAACGTGTCTAGGACTGAGACGTCTGACAATAGTTGATGATACGTTTGAAGTAAAAAGAAAAAGTAAAGAAACATTCTATATCTGATATTTTATTCAAAGAATTATGATCCCTGTGAATCGATTTTATTTCTGTATCTTTTGATCAAATAGCGAAAGCCCTCTTTGACTTGATATCCGACTTTGCTAGTCAGGTCAAAGGTGACAGACACAAAGGACTTCGTGTGTTCGATATCGTGCAGTGCAAAGCGAGTTTGGTGAGAGGTGAATTTTTGCTTTTTAAAAGTGACAAGTACGTCACTGTAAAATTTTTGAAAATCGATTGTCCGTGTCGTATCTGCGACTAATGCGGTGCGAATATAATTCTTATATCGGTATATCGTTCCAAGATGTAGTAACAATTAGTTAACGTTCAATGACCGCCCGGGGAAGAATACCACTGACCTATGTTTTGCATAAATAAATAACTTTATTTTATCCTCGATTAAATCTCGAGTGTTCGAGTTAAAATAAATTACAAAGTTTTTCTTTTCTCTTGGGATCACTATTTCGTAGTCACTCAGACGTATCTTTCTCTGTGTTTAAATCTTTTCCTTCCTTAAATTTTTCTCCGCGCGCTCTCCTACGTATTTTCTTTCTCCTCTGTCTCCATGGTCTCTATTTTCTTTTTTTTTTCCTTTGCATACTTTCGTATTTCCTTTAAATTTTCCTTAAAGTCCATAAAGTGACGACAACCTGGATGCTCACATTTGCAGATACAAACTAGATCTCGACAATAATTCATCGTTCGCCCGACTGACACGATCGACGAACTGGAAAATCCTAAAGGCGAGTATTAATCGCCCACCGAAGTCTCAGTGGATCTTTCAGTCACCGATATCACTGTCGGTCAGGACTCCATACGACGATTGGTTATATTGTTATGTAGATATATACATGGTACAGGTACAATACACCGTTCGCAAATAACCGACGCATGCGTCTATGGTACGAGAACCTTTACAATGGTTACAAAAAAGAAGGATAAATAAATAAAAATATATCTCCCCAACAGCGCGACCTCGGTGGATGTTGGGAAGGCGAAGCAATGTGGTCGTCAAATTTATAATTCTCAGCGAGTTCGCGCGAACCACAACGCTTCAAGCCCAAACGCTGTAACGATGCGCTATTAATGGGATGAATTTATGGCAGTGACACAAAATGATGGAGGTTGATTCCACGTGAGCCATGAAAGGCACGATGCTCGAAAATTTAATTGTTATTGTTACACTGATTATTCATAAGAATGTGCAAGCTAATCTGCATTCTTAGATGAAGCAAATTATTAGAACTTTATGGAATAGATGGGAATCTTTGAGAAAATACTCTTCGACAGGTATTTGTATAAAATATTTCTGTGTTCTAATATGCTTCGCAGTTGGTGAAAATAATTTAAGTTCCTTTGCCGTTCAAGGGATAAATAGCGAAACAAACCTCGTGTCTTTAAGGAAATTTTTTGAAACGAGTTGGTGCAACGTCAAAGCAGCACACTCGCCGTGCGCTTTAAGTGTAACAGCGTTTGGGCTAATACCGGCCAATGTTTCTCTGGATTGGTCTTACCTCTCTTCGTTTCTCCTCCTCGCGAAGTTTGGCCTGGCGCCATTCCATCTCCTCCATCATCTGCCGTTCCATGGCCCTCTTAGCCTCTTCTACTCGCCTCTGCACTTCGGCTTCGATCTCCTCCTTACGTTTCTCTAGCTCCTCTTCAACACGTTTCTGTACAAGTTCTTCAATTCGTTTTGCTGCCTCCTCCTCGACCATCTTCTGCTCGACTTCGCGTTGCCTCCTGTTGGCAGATGAGCATCGGGTGTCTGGTTCTGATATTAATCCAACGTATTACCCATGTAAGGGTACTACGATATGGCATATGCTATTTAACTTCATCTTTACTTTACACATGTTAACCCGAGTCATATCGAGCAAACACGGATTTCACTTCATAATGTAATACTGCATAGTACTTGGACTTTTTTAGATAGATATAGAGTTCGTGCTATTAGAATTGAAATAATGGAAAGCATGCTTAAAAGTCTAACACGAACGTAGCTCAAGATTGAAAAACCAGTTAACCACCACCTTGAAATTTGGATACTCAAATCTTACCCAATCGCACTCGTGGCAAGGATTTTGTTCGCTAATTCTTTCTTTTTCCTGTCATAACACAATTACAAAAACAACTTATAGACTTAGAGTTCTGTAAAACATTATTTTTAGAGACATCCGTGTTCACCCAAAGAGGAACAGGACACCAAGACATATCTCTGTGCCTTACCTCTGTCGCTCCATTTCAGCCAGCCTTTCGACCTCATCCATCTTTCGGTCTCTATCCCTATAGGAGCGTTTTTTGTGACTAACAATATGCACATCATCGGAGACATCTGAACCGCTACTGGATGTTGCAGAGTGCGATCTCTTCCTACGATAAAACATGCATACTACAATCATTCATGTTATATCATGTTATACATATACGAAGTAGAATTATAAATCATGGAATATTTTGATTTGTAATGTCATGATAATTCAGAGATAGAAATTACGCAAGAATGTAAACGTGGTAAACAAGTTTTAATCAACAGTTCTCAATGCCAAGTGCCTTATTTCAAAGTTGAGTGGTCAGTGCCAGGGGAAAAATCAAAGAAAATCGCAAAATGGCCGGCGAGAAACACAACAGAACACTTGGTCGATAAATAATTCCAAACGAGATAGCTCTCCAGAAGATGATGCTCACCTAGACTTAGAGCTGCGTTCTTTTGGCTTCTCGGAGTACTTGCTACTCGATCGCTTTTCGCGTGACTTGGAGCGTTTACGGGAATGTTTGCTCTTGTGACGCCTCCGGCTAGGCGATTTACTTCTCGACCTGGACCTACCCATTTTCCCAACTTTAACAGTCCTCTTATTAGACTCAATTGCGAATTGCGTACCACGTAACACCCGCGAGTATTACGTGAAGTTTAATCAGACAATTAATCACCAAGGAGACACTGAATTACGGAAAAGTCGCAAAGACAATTTTCACGTACTGACCGTAATGACGATTTTCCGTAGTATGAAGCAAAGGCGTGCCCTAGCGGCCATTTTCGTATTAAATCCCAAGATGGCATACGAACTGACCCAACCTTGTCTAGCATACCTGCTACTCGGTCGGCAATAAAAAAAAAAGTGTGCCTTATTAAATTATAAGTGACGAGTCCAGTGGCGGAGGTCATTAAATTTCCAATAACCGTCTCTCACGATAGTTTAATCCTCGCCCAATAGGAACTATCTGGTGTTCGAATTTAAGTTTGAGAAAGCCGCTCCCAAACGTCAGCCAATGAACTGTAGATTACTCTCACGTGGTCTTTCGAACAGAACAGCCATCGGCTTTCCCGTTCACAGCTGTGTCGGCGTCGCGCGCACCGTTCGTTCCGCGACATCAGAAACCAAGATGGCGCTCGTCTGTTTGCGGATAGTTCTGCGGCTGATATAAATACGCGAAAAAAACAACGCTGAGAACAGGTGCGAAGACTGCGTCTACTTCGAGTGATCGATAACATAAGTACCTCGCGATAGAATACGTTTAAGTATATTTTAAATAAGCACGTATATCGCGTCCGTGTCGTGAACTGTTGGCAAGTCCGGTCGAAGGTGTTCCACGGTCCCACCTGAGGAATGCCAGATTTTCCCAGGATCTCGGGAAGGTCGATCGGGATCGCGAAGGGGATGCTAAGAGGGTGAAGTTCGGTCGGTGTTTTTCAGGGGTCAAAAGTGTTCGTTCCGTGACGTATGTGTGTCGCCGCCGCGGACGTTTCCCAGCAGACAGGTCCGTCGAGAGTGTCGTCGTCGTGGTGTCGCGAGTGCTGGTGTATTCGATGCCCTATCCTGGCCTGCGTACAGGTTTGGGCTGCGAGATCAGCTGCTGGAAGTAGTAGTGGCCGGGCAGCACATCACGAGGATTTTCTGCTGTCCGTGCAGTGGGACAAGGAGTCACCGGGAGCAGTCGCGAGTCCGGAAACATAGCGAAGAAGATGGCCTTCAACGAGGTGAGCTTGCTACTTTTTTTTCGTCCTTTTATATATCTCTCTCATTGTGTACCACTTCTTACTCCTCGATCCCTATATACCCAGCTGCAAGTATCGCAACCTTTTTGGCCAGTCGTTCGATTCCTTGGATCACCTCGCGACCCCCCAAACCTACCGAATTCTAACCTAACCCTGGCTCTTACACACAGCTGGCAAACTGTCAAGCTTTCCTTAATCCCATTCTTGCCTAGATAACTTTCAACAAGCTAGAACCTCGCTTGGACTATATTTCAAAACGTCATTCATACATATCTATATAACGTGCTTATGTCACTGGATCGTCATATTCAGTCATATTCATCTATTTACTTAGCTTCTGCCTACAAGTCACATAGTGCGAGTGATATATTTACCTAGATTCATTCGAATAACCAATAAGACATAATCTTGTCAGTATTATAAAGTTCATAATTTCTTTTTTATTCTCCAATATAACTCGTCTTATCTCTCAAACTTCTCGACGTATCTGACCGTTCGAATATACCGGCTTCGTATTATGCAAGCGTTGCCAACTGCTAGCTGCGAATCTCCAACCCATAGCAAACCGTTCCAATACGACAGATCGCTGCCGCGTAAAAGTTTGCTTTGTTAACGTTAACTTCTCGTATACGAATTTGAAACGTACCAAGACGGTACCAGCAGTTGCGAAAGATAAATATATTTGCCCAGCAAACGTTATACCGTATTCTCACGTAACAAGTGCCACCGTTCGGTACAATTCAACGTGACACGGAGCGTCTTGAAATTTCTTCATACGTTGCAACTCATAGTTGCCTACGCGTTATATTGACTTTACGTTTTGGAGGTTGCATCAATGCGCTACAATGTACGTACACGGGACAAGCACGTATCACCATCAAACCCTGGGAACGATAATGAATTTCACGCAGCATAGTTGGACTCTCCGTATCTCTCACTCTATTGATTTCTGAAGAACTCAAGGGAGCCGAAGAGTAATTGATACTTTCTGATCGGATTACATTGATTACTATCCGCGACACTTGCTCTGCCCCCTTGACTCCCCATCTCCGTCGCCATTTAACCTAGAAATTCTCTCGTGGTTTAAAAACGTACAAACAGAAAATACCAAAGCGCAATTTTTCAACTTCATCCACCCAACCGATACGTGTCCACGTTATTTGAACGGGAAGACTCCACCTCGAGTCGCTGCGAGTAAAATTGGATAGCACTGATTTATTTTTATCACCTTTTCCAATAAAATCTCTCGCAGTCCGTCTATCTGTTCAGTAACTCGGTACCTGACCTGATCCTATCTACCTGACGTCCAATAACAAAGCTGTTACGTTTCCCGGACTAATTGCCGCTCTCATAAATTATTGGTTCCTCACCGGGAAACGCATGAAAATCGAAGAGAAAAAAAGGGCTCGCACGTAAACGAGTAAACTCGGAGACGAGCACCTGGTATCTGCTCGGTGGCGTATCGATTGAAATTATACTGTCTCTACGTGCAACGGTCCCAGGGTGTTGCAATTCTACTTCAGCACCCTCGTACTCCGGTGTTACGTCACTGCTATGGCTTCCAGAGTGAAGACACACGTAGTCATTTATCGCGACAATGTTTTCCTTGCCTCGTACACGTTATTTATTATTAGATTATTACAAATAATTTATTTACAACATTTATAAAATCGTGTACGAATATCTTCGTCTCGACGGGATATGTCACTCTGATGTTTTACGTGATAAACTCGTAATTTTTTTTTTTACGGCTAACCGTATACAATCCGGTAACGTAGGTATTCAAGTCCTGCTACGCAAGGCTGTGTCTCACGAAATTGTCGCTTTTAGTCGACACCTAAATTCGTGCTCGCGGATATATTCGCCCTTAGTGCACGTACGAACGCATGTACAATTTCGTACTGCTAAACGCGCCATTGGTCTTGTACCTGGTGCGCATGCGCATGGACCTGACGCGTCTACTTACTTGTGTACTCGCCTTGCGACTGTTTCGAAGCGCATCGCGTACCTACTTGCATTCGGCATTCGGGTCCGTGCGAAAGATAATGGCGGTGCAGACAGTTTTTATGGAAATCTGTTTGAGAATTAAATTTAGCTACTGCATATTAATATTCCGATCGGTCGCTTAACATGGAACGTAACGAATAGTAGCCAGTGGTAATTTATGTCAACGAACACTCAATGGCTTTATCGTGACGGTACTGTCAATCCATGTAATACACAGCTGCCTCGAGACAATGATTGTAAACGCTGCCGGAATGACTCCCGTCGTTCTACTTGAAAACGGGTAGCAAGCTCGATGACAACCGGTCAAACTATATCAGCCTCCATTGTTTCTTATCTGAAAGTCCGTGCCGTAGTTACCGCTTCGAAGATCGTCCCTAGGGAATTTATCGGTGTATTGTTTCGCCAATGCTTATCGAGAACCATGATGTGGCTCGCACATGGGTCTACAGGGTGTATATGTATATATATTAATATACGACTCGGTCGCGTGGGCGATTACTGTTAATTCATGACTGTGCACTCGAATCCTTTGTTTCTGCCCTTTAAGCGGAAAAGGTCACAGACGCGGTGTGACGAGAAGTTATCTGCAGTTCGTACCAACCAACCGTACAGGCAATAAATTCCCTAGGTAATACCCATGCGCTGCGTGCAGCGGAGTCGTCAATCTCCCTTTAGATATTATACTAGGCCGTGTACTGCCTGCCAGAAAATAGATCGGCCGCTGATCTTGCTCCGGGTAACCTTTTCCGAGGCTGGCGTAGGCGGACCTGGTCCCGTCGACGGTAGTTCAGGATGCCGGTACGATCGCTCGGTGGGTCCGTTGGTCTCACGAAATTCAAGCACCGGTCTGCGCTCTCGGTGAGTGGCAGAGAGTGCAGACCTTTCGATAAATTTGACACCGTTCGCACGTGGGCGCCCGTACACGCAACCTGGTTGAATCACGTTTTTGAAATACGAAATAGATTTAGTCATCTGTCAAAGTAGTGCGGGCGAGGTGATTTACCTGACCGTAAAAGGGCCGGGATAAATTTTTGCAAAATGACAAAATTATTTGGATATTTTTTCTTGCGTAAGGAATGTATGTGTTTATATATACCGGGTATGATATCAGATTATTGGGAAAGGCCTCGTATGGTAGCAATGCGTCATATGACGTAAAATTGTTCTTCACGCATGTAAATGGAGACCGTCAATTTTATTTATTTATTTCCTTAATGCTTTCACGTTTATTATCCCGGCTTTTACTTCTTCGCCTCTTGCCGAGCGTCGAAATACGTGGGCGTTCGTTTACAGCAGACAGCTCAGGGATTGAACTATGTAAATTGACAAAGGCGGGCAACATCCGTGATTAAACCTGGCGCTTGGCTGCAGACAATGCGCCATTGTGTTGCGTTTCCAGGTGTAGCTCTGGGCTTCCTGGTGGATCCAAATTGTCGTACGTACCGTAGCCGCGGGTTATACGTGAAAAACGAGGCCAAGCGTTCAGGGATGAATTTTTTTTTTAATGATGAAAAAATTTTGTGGACAATTTTTTTTATTTTATACGTTAACCACTCGATGTATTAGTCATCCGTGTATTCCGCATATATTAAGGCCGGTTCATCCACGCTATTTTTGCATTGGACTTTTATTGCGACTTTTTTATCAGTCTTCACATGAGTTTAATGACTCCGTGTTGTTGCTATTATCATTTGCATTATTCGCCGGCTTAACCATTTCGATCCTACACGCGAAGGGTATTTGGCCCAACCAGAGGGCAGCTTTCGTAACTACGAATAAAACTTCCCTCGGGTCATACCAATGGCGTAGCGACTCCATTTATGGCGCAGAATGCATACGGAGTCGCTTAACCCGTCGTACCGACCTTACGTCACGGAAACTTGCACGACACAGTCCAGTTCTTTTGATGCCAGTGGCATTGTCTTCGATCCGCCACATTTACCCAGTAATATATGGACGTTCGCGGTGTCGATTTCTGGATGAAATATTTACCGGACGTAAAGGCAAATCCTCAAGGATTTCAACGACTGTCGTTCGATGACGTATATTTGCGTTATTAGCACGGGACAACGGCACGGCAGCCATTACGTATGGATAAGGTCGTGCGGCTGCGATGAGTCAGACTGTGAACTTACGTTAAACGTATATATAGATGTATTATTATTTTAACTCTTGTATCCGACTGTACCTAAGTTCCTTCGCACGTTCGACTTATCTGGACTATTATTTTTTTTTAAGTCAGAAACGATCTTTACCATCGGGATAGGGATGTTCAGTTTACGGAAAAATTTTTTTTTTGACTTCTAAACAAATATTCAAATTTTGTTTACGGGTATAGAAATATTACTAGACTTTGATGTATCTTTAAAGGTAATGTCCAAATTTTTGGAAATTTTAAGTTTTAATCGATCACGTCACCGCTAATGTCTAGTTCTATGACGACGGTTGGTTTTCAATGCTGCGACCTTCACGATTGTTTCCACGAGGCGATAAATGTCGGCGCCACTAACTTAGTCGCTGTGTCCCCCGCTCGATCCGATAATTTTTTGCGATAGAGTAGCCGGGACGAAGGACTTCCGGTTTCACGTGGAAAACGAAAATATATAAAAATTTATATAAAGCGACAGTCCCGAGGACCTGATAAAATTTTGGTAAATTATGATGAAAATATTGTTTTTGGGGGGAAATTTTCATTGTTATCACCCGTCATACTCCGTCACGATACCTTTACGGAATTCGCATTAAATTACATGGGTATTTACCTGCTTTCCGGTAAAAGTGGTATCATCCATCAAGTTCACGTAACCACTCTGGAAATAAGGGTGAGTCCTTATCTCCATTAAACTACCCGACCAATCTGCCCCGAGTCGGTCGTCTATGCGAAACTCCCCTTGACGCTTTCCTTTACTCGATTCCATTTCTTTTTTTTCGAGGATTCCAGGATCCAAGGATACATTTACTCTCAGCTTTTTTCTTTCTACGCGACAAAGAAAGAAGCGAGAGGGACTTATATGGCAGACGGATTCATAAGAGGAAGAAACTAAATGGGACCTCCCATAACTTTCATGGTAATTGTTCCATAGAAACATGAAGCATCTACCATCTGTTATTCTTTCGACCGGTTACTCGTAAACGTATTGGCTCCCTCGTAAAACGTGGTAATTGTCGACTCGCTATTTCGCGCTCGGCCGAACCGACCCGAATCGTGCCGATGATGACCGAAGAGACGTCAGCATCGAGAGGCATATGCGCTTGCATGTTTCTTCTTTTAATGTTTTTTTTATCGGCGCTCAAGGCTCGTTGAAGTTCATAAGCCTGTCGGACGTGGCTGTGGGAAATAAAAATAACAATGGCCGCCTAATCGGAATATGGTAAAGTTGCAGTACTGCATATTTTTTTTTTTTTTCCTAACGATAATGGCCGCACGCGAGAAGACCGATTGCCAAAGATTCTTCGAGTAATTTATTCGTACGTGTAAGAAATTAAAAAATTTTTTTACTTCGATGCCCTCGGATATTTTTTAAGGTTTTTTTTTCTACTACGTCTCAAGCCTTTTTCGTTTCTCAATCCAATCGAGAATAACGGCACCTTTTAACTTCACACGCCATATACGTCTGCCTGTTCATCCGTTCGTTCGTCTCTCTGTTGCATGTCGGTTCTCCTTTTGTCTGGCGCCAACCAAGGCAGAGACAAACGACGATGCCGAAGAACCGGAGAATCCGGATGCGATAGCGGCTACAGGATATATGTCCACGCATGTGTATGCATTTTAGAATAAAAGCCGGAAATGTCACGTGAGATAAATTTTGTTTACGTTTTCGCGGAAACGCGTATCGTTAGAATACATCGTACCAGATTATCGGTACAGAACACAGTAACGTGGTTGGGGATTGCATATTTTTATTTGTACGGTTTTTTTATATGCTCGTTTTTGTTAAATTTTTCGTTTAAAAATCACGAATTTTGAACGTTTCGAAATTTCACTTTTTATCGGTTGCGCAATGAGTAAACTGGAAGCGCGCAAGAAGTGTGATTTAACAGGATAGGCCGCATGCGGTGAAAGGAAATTCCAATTCCGCTTTGACGCGTGCGTGTATCCCTTATATACCGTGTGTATCCCATATGCGGAGAAACTCGAAAAAACCTCGATCTAACCTCTAAAAAAATAACCCGGTTAGCCTTCAGGCACTTCTGTTCACGATAAGAGGCTATGACGCGGATGGACTCTGTGGCTTTCTTCAAGTTCGTTCTTAGTCCTTGTCCAATTCCGTATAACGTTATCCAATTTCGTATAATGTATTCGAAGCCATGGGACGAAATTTGATAATTTTACGAACGCATTCATGGCCGTTCAAAGTCATGAAAATGGCATTCCACGATGTAGCGGGTTTGGGGTTTCATTGAGCTTGGGTATCGTTGGCATCCGGGATGTCTGAGATGGAGTTACCTAGTAGCGATGAAAAATTTAAGAAAAACTTCCTTCTGGAAGAGGCTGTACAGGGTGTTGCAACGTCTGCTGGTGCATTGCCGAGATTATTCAGTCGGGTATTGATCCTCTGTCATCTACACGGAAGTCACGTGACTTTTTCTTCACACGTGAAATTACGACGACGAGCACTGCTTTGTGCTCCTGGACCCTCCTCTCGTTCTATCCCTAAGGGATATCTACCTTGGTCCAGGATGCCTCGCCCAGCATCAGCCACGCTCTTATCGGCAGTCGGTAATGCAGGATGTAATTTGGGAATCCTCCGTCAATCTTGCCGAGGGTCTGGAATCGTTAATTGGACGGTGAGAATGAGACGGATGGGGCAAGGACTTTTGCAGGATATAAAAGGACGGCTGAAGACGGAAATGAGGTACTCCAGTCTGTCGGGTCTCTGTGCCACGAAGGAAAAGGACGACGTAAACTGCATTTTCAGGATAATGGAATTCTTTACTCGTACTTCCGTTTGTCTTAGGATTCTTACCTACTTACTCAGCTGTTCTCGGGATGGTCGGGATTGTGCTTTTTTTTCGAAATTTCACGAAAATATAAGACGGACATTTCGGACTTCCAGTCGAGCTCTCACCACTTCCGGTCCCGAATTCAACGGCCGAACTGAGTGATCACCGGAAACTGCACTTCGCTTGCACTTTGCACCTTGATCTTCGGATTATGCACTCGCACCGAATTCGTCTCACTCTGGACTCTAGGCTGATTCTCAAGGAACCAAGATCGGGATCGAAAAATTGGCAAGGGATTACGCAAGCGCATCCTGCGAAACGCGTGACGCGTATACGACGTCGTTGCAGAATGACCCTTTATTGTTATGATGGGACATTGCGTCTCCTTACTTATCAGCTGTTACGTCACACGCCCTTGCGGAAGTCAGTCGCGATTAGTAATTAAACCGGAAATTGTCGGTTGGGACCTCAAACGGGATATGACTGAATATGAAAAAATGTACGTAAAAAAATGTCAAAATTTTCAAATTTTCAAATTTTCAAATTATTCATTCCTATACCATTACACGCGACTCGGTCCAAGGTGTGTTCACGAATTTGATGATTTTATCCCATGTCATTGTTATCTTCGATGTACAGTTTTTTTCAAAATTTTTTTTTGCTCTGGTATCTTGCTGGTACTTTTTTTTTCTCTATCCGGAATTACTTGGAAAGACACCGAGTGACGTGTGTACACCAGCATAACGATACACACGGAGACCTCGGTAGGATCCGTGAGGACTCATTAAAAACATGGCTGCTTGATGACGGTGCATCTTCAGTCCCTCCCCTCCCGCCCTCCCGGTCTTGGCTCATCCCCACGTAACCCACCGAGTCACAAAGAGGCCTTTACCTATGTAGGCTGCTTGTCGGAAGTTTTCCCGAGTAAAAATAAAAAAAAAGAAAATGGATCGAAAAAAGTTTTGTCATAAAAAAAGAGTCATCGAATACGAACGTCATGCGTATATTAACATTCGAAACGTCAAGTCTTGATTTCAATGATCCACGCGTATCAGGTAGCTGCGTTGAAAATTCTCATTGACAGTGTCGATTATCAGTGCCGTTATAGAAAATTCTTTCTATCTCCCGGTAAAGAGGCTAGGGATACCTTAAGGCGATATCGCAATGCTACTACTGTACGTATATATGTATACAGATATGTATTTGTCAGTACCGTTTCCTTAAGACCAGACGCGAGGCGTAAAGGCGAATATGAAGACGCAAAGGTGGTTGGTCGCGGGATGAGAGTGAAAAGGTAAGGGTGGGTCCACAGCGACGTCGAGCAATTTGCCTGGAGATTTTCTTTGTCCCGCGTCCGTCTGACGTCTTAAGGCGGGTTTCCATGAGAACCTTCAGTTCACCTTTTCCTTTTTTTCGCCGGGCCCTTAAAACAGACGTCTTTTCAGTCGCGAGGGTCGCGACGAGCCTTTATTCTCAACTTTTGTCCGAAATATCTGCCTCTCTTTCTCTCGTATTTCATGGAAAATACGAGAGAGTCTGCATACCTCGCGTCCTTGCTTTACATTTCGTCGCGTCGTTCCGTTGTAAATAACGCCCGAAGGATCTACCGGTATAAAACGCCAAAGTGGGTCTAAATTTCTTCGAGATGAAGTCATCCGTGATTTTTTCTTTTTTATCTTCTTTTTTTCGTTCTCCTTTTCTCCGTTCACTATGGGAACATCCCAATACCCAACGAGTAACCAAAGCGTTCCTAAACCTATCAAAAATGTTTAACATACTGATCGCTCGTTTAAAGTAGCTGCAAAATTATTTGAATATCTCTCCTGAGAATCCGGCTTCAGTTTTCTTCTTCCTCGTTCTCGCACGGTGACACATTCTCCATCCCACTTCTTGTCGTAATGCCAGAACGAAATACCGGTATGGGCGTAACTCTTTCACACACGTTATTCTCATATGCATCACCGTAATGTATGTACGTACCAATATACTCACATACCCACCTGTACCTTAAACCTATAACATGTACCCATGTAACCGCATGCAATACTCACGCGTCTACCGATCGGTTCCGTAGCTTCTCTGTCGTCCATTGGGAATCCGACTCTATGGTGAAATCTTTGGAGGCGATACCGTTGCTCGAAAGAATTTACGTAGCACTGCGCTGTGTCTCACCGTATATTTACACCTGTTGGCCGCGTTGCCAATGCGCCTTTACCATTGCGCAGGAAGCTTTACGATCGACGATATCTTTGCGAATTTTTACCCCGATTCACCAAAATTCTCCACGTGACTTTTATCCAGTTCATAATTCAAGCCAACGTCATCGTAAAATTCTAACGGATTTTCTTGAATGTATTTAAGAGACATATATTTATAAAGATTCGTAAAAACACCTCACCGTGTGGATACACCTTTAGTTTCTTGGCTAGCAGTACTCCGGTCTTGTATCGCCAGGCGTTTCCTTGTCTCCTCGCATTATCGTTACCTGAAACTGGTTGCACCGCGACTAAACCGACCGCTGCCTTAATCTTATCTCTCTCTCTCTCTCTTCCGCCATATTGTCCTCTCTTTTTTTTTAAGCAAAAAAAAAGCGATCGATCGTTTCCAGAGACTGTTGCAAGCTTTTTTTTTTAAATATTTTTTTTATTCTCTTGTTCGACACGGTCCACACTGTTTTCTTATCACTACCAGATACTTACTGCGCATGCGCCGTACCAGCTCAGTATAAACGATCACACAATTACTTCGTATCCTTGTGTTTCTGTGGCAACAGCAATATGTCAAATCGACTATACATCGCGAAACCGCACGACAAGCGATAAATTTGCACGCAACGAACGACCGTACGATTACCAATCAGCATAGCGGAAAAGCATATATATAATTTTTTGTTACGCGTTTTACGCGTGCCTACATTAAGGCTACCTCGCACCGTGCTAACGATCCTTTTTCTCGTTTTAAATATGCCGCTCTTTTTATAACGAGATCGTCCGTTGTGAACTGATCGATCGCTCCGAGTCTTCGTGCTGGACCAATTCTCGCGCTTCGTTACTCCGATCCTCAGTGACTTCTCTGTGAGTTGTGGGTGGTCCCGGGTGGGAGAAGGGGTTGTAGTCGTTTTGTTTTTGGATGATTAATTGTTTACAGGTGGAGGAGGGTGGGGGGGGGGGTGATTAATCCACCTGGCAACCACTCGAACGAAGATCAATTTGATACTTCAACTTTTATCCGACTCGGGACGCGAATCCGGATAAAATCTGTTTGGACCACTCCCTGCCAAATAAATCGTTCTGGTACAGGTTATTCGGCATGGCGAACCTTGGGAAGCTGGGCTGATATTATCTGACCGGTGAAGCAGATTAAAGGCAAAAAAAATATTAAATTTCTTTAACTCAGGTGCCAGGTTCATTTTGGTATGGGGATTTTGAGAGAGTTTATATCTATATATGTCGATAAATTACGTGTGTGTGTGTGTGTGTGTGTGTATATATCTAGTATATCTCTATATATATATATATATATATATATATATACATTTGATAGAAAAAA
>JAYRCB010000099.1:282842-312510 GCA_036026315.1 Trachelus stipa
GTGTGTGTGTGTGTGTGTGTGTGTGTGTGTGTGTGTGTGTGTGTGTGTGTGTGTGTATATATATATATATATATATACATTTGATAGGGAAAATAATGGGTGATTTTAGTTACTTTTCTGGATACAATGTAGCTAAGGGGTAAATTTAGTAAATTAACATTTTAGAATTCTTTGGACTTAGGGGATGGTTCGGGTTTGTATTTATGTATATATGTATAAATTGACGAGGAACTCCATTCTAAGGATACGGGGGTAAAGGTCCTTGCCCCAGGACACGAGGATGGCAGACGGTCGATGCTCAGGGTAACAACCGTAGGGTATATATGTATATAGAGATCTAAGAGTTCACCACCCTCAATCAAGTGTGGTGGGTACACCTATAGTCCGTTCGTGAATACTACGAACGAATGCAAGTCGGAGATAGGGAAGTCGTGATCGATTTGCCAATCGTTATTTTTATCGACGTTTGATTTAAGGGTGAATTTGAATTTTTTTCTTCCAATTAATATCTTCGAATTATAGAAACTATAAAAGGAACCGATCGAGAATCGTGTTGGTTTACGGGAACTAGGAAAATTTTTTTTTAATTGGCGAAATTTTTGAAAATTTTGCTGATAACGTGACGTACGTGATTTTATCGGATTTTTATGATTTTTTGTACGATCGATTATGTTCGGATAATTAATAAAAAAGGATTATATACTGTAATTAATAGTGCGAACTGCCTCCCATTTAATCGACTCGGGGACTCATCAATCCATCCCACTATTGACTCTTCGTGGAATCTGTTGTTGATTAAATTCTGATAACAGGCAAGTACAGTGCTGCGTATACAGGTAGTTTCAAAGGATCCAATCGGGTTGGCCGTATAATTAATTCGCGATCAATTGCTCGTTCTTGGAATCGATTGAACAATCCGGGGTATCGTTTGATTAAAGGATCCTTCTTCACCCCTTCGGCCCCTTTACTCTTCAGGATTAAATGTAAATACCAATGCATTAAAAATCCTGCTGCCGTATAAAGGAAACACTCTGTATTAAAGTTCACTCGTGTCCTGTCGTCGTTCTTGTGGCTTTGGATTTTTTTTCGGTCCTCTTTTTTTTCCAGCATCAGATGGTCCAGCATCTTTTATCCCGACTTGATTTTATCTCGACGACAGAGGTCTTACGACCTCCCCTTGCCTCTGGGAGATTCTGCCGGTTGCTTACGGAGCGAGACTCTGGCCGACGGTGGTAGGGCAAGGCTATTCGCGAAAAGTGCATTCTAGCTGTAAATGCACCGGGATGCACCGGTCGCTGGGAATCCTGATGGAAAAGCCCAGACGGCCCTGCAAGACACTTCGGTATCGTAGTCCTTTGATCTGTGCCATAGAGACTTTCCCTGACTTTCCAATTTTTTTTTTCGTAATCGTTTTTTTTGGAGCATCCCTTCTTTACGCGTCTGAGACTTTTTCCATCCACGCGTTAAAGGACGTGGTTTTTATATTTTTCTTTTACTAAATCAATATACATTTTTTTAGTCTGTTATTCATCAACCACGTATCTTTTCTGGTTGGTCACGTGTCCTTGACAGATTTTTATTCGTAGACACTCTTATCGTGATTGCATAAAAAAATGTCCAATCGATTGAACCTCTGTAGGTGTCCGTCGTACTCTACAGGTCGATTCAAAACGCACTCGTTCCATTTCCCACGAGTCACGTGTCTCCTTAGTACCGCTTGAAGAACGTCAGACGTCTCTGTGATCATTCGCGCAGAAGATGCTGGGTACTCGAATACGAGATGAATCTCGTTATCTCGATGTGCCTACGTCATGGCTGAATCAATTTATTTACACGTAAAAATACATTGTTCTTAAATACTCTGATCTATCGAAAAAAATTATTTTGTCTAACACTCGACCACGATCTGTGCTTCGGTCCAGCACAGTCTCCTCCTGGGTCCATCCCCTAGGAGAGCATTCGGGATGACCTCGTGCCTCGTGCGAAGTCTTAGTGATTCAGCGAGCATCGGCTCTGCCAAGGAGATTTTCGTCTAGTCTTCCTGGCGTCTTCCCAGAGACTGTACCTCATATACCATCCCCTTTCAGGATACTCTGGGATGCTGGCACGAGTTCATAAAGCAAGTTAGGATCGAGCACGTGCACTCGTGTATATATATATATTGGTTTGAGTGTATGCGTGGTCCATGGAGAAAAAAAAAGTGAATCTATGGGGAATAAAGTTGAAGTCACCCTGTAAATTTAACCCCCTGACCCAGCGACTGGATTCTACGCGAAACCTGCCAATCTTTTGCCCTCCTTGATATATTGATGATCGATTGGTCCATGGTCTCTTTCTTCTTCGTTCGTCACTCAATCTCCATACTGTAATGGCGCCCGAATCTTAAAGCACTATGTGGAGGCTCCTTTCAGAATCCTAAATTATTCCCATGCCAGGAAATCGGGATAACCCAGATGAATAATCGTCCCGAAATGCTTCTCGGTACTGCGAGATGAATCCCAGTTGGGATGCTGGGCCTCCTATTGCTTCACACGGTTCTGCCGTATCGTCATTTTTGAGTGAAAAACATTAATTGCAACACTTTGAGATCGTCGTGGACCAGGCTTTAATTGTTTTGAATTTTTTTTTTTGTTACAGGTAAGCAGCATCTTTCGAAATTCCGTGTAAAAATTTTCGCACGCGTTACTATCATCTGCGTCTCGACTGACTTACAGGTATCTCACTTTACTATTATTATTATTTCATCTTATCGCGGAATTCCAGTCGCGTGTGGCGGCTAAATAATGTATCACTGCTATAATACCAGAACCGCAGAGGCCATCCTTGTGGCGGAACTGCTTCATTATACACGGTGGCCAGGAAACGCGACCATGCCAGGTTTTACATTATGCGCGGACCCACCGGCTTACCCGGTTGCAAATGATCCTTTCAGAATTTTTCCATTGCCTTGGGTTAATTTAATTCGCACGGGAGCTTTGACGTGAATCCGATTTTTGTTTACATCCTCCTGTCAAAATTGACGGGTCCACGTGGTCGTTGTTGTCATTGATCAAGACTCGTGGTTAATTTTTATTACGAATAATCGACTCGACATTCCATCAGAAGATTATCGTATCTTGTCTTCTTCGCCCCTTCCTCACAATGTTCGCCAATTGAATTGAACGTAATCGAGAATCATTCCCTGGTCTATAGAGGCAGGTATGATAAGAGAACAAGTGATGATAAGACACGTGGATAATTGACAGTCTTGATATTCGATCAATATCGATCCCAATAATGACACTCATGAGCCCTCATTCTTTTTTTCCACAAACAAACACACGGGCGCACTGATAATTTTCCATCTGTCAATTTTGATAAGGGAAAATATCAATAGTTATCGAGAACAGATTATATATATATAAAATTGCAATAAATACCCAGGATCGTTATAACCATTGGAACTGGCAATTTCAAGATTGCGGTAACAGCAACCCCCCTTATCGAGCTATGGAATTTCAAGTGGTAACTTAAGGGTTGTTTTTTTTCCTTCTCAAGCTCGTTACGAGACACCCATATATTCTCACGGTACGCGAAATGTATCTAATTTATTTCCGTAAACCTACTAGACACCCCCGAGTTGCGGTTGAACTTTTCGCGAGGAAAGCTTTTTGCAGGGTGGACGGAAGGGGAGGGGTTGGCGAAGTAATTTCAGGAGCAGACACCCCCCCGCTCAACCCCCTCCGACGTAAAGGGTGGCCGCGTGCCGATACGGCCATAAGGGATGGTCTCTTGGCTGGCTGCGGGGGTAGGACAGCCTTTGGCGCTAGTGGCGTCCAGTATATCTATAGTGCGATGGTCATAGTGGGGGTTGTCGGCTAGAGTCAGGGGTGTGTTTGCCTTGCGTCGCGACGCCCGGCGACGTCACGTTCCCCTTGCGGATTCGGAAGCGGATTCAGTCGACGCGCGGCTACCCTCGGTACCGGTGGCCTTCTCCGTTATCAACCCTTCGCTCGTGGCATATCTTCGTCTTATCAACCTACCCCCCTTCCGCACCCCCCTCGTAAGTCCTACGGCTGCAGTCGCAGCTTCCTTGTGAAATTTCATTTCGCCAGTCTCTCTCGGGCACTCGGTGCATCGTGCGTGGAGGTTTTTTTGCGGGATTCACGTATTTTGAAAAAATTCGTAAAATCAATTTTTATTTTTTTATGCTACGTAGCTGCAGGGTGAATGGAATTTAGTGATTTTTATTTTCATTAAAAAATAATCGAGGGTTACTTTATCTGGGTATCAAGTATTTCTTCGGCTCTTGCGATACGTGGAAGAAAATTTATCGGAATTCATATTTTACCTAATTTAACGAAATTTTGCATTTCTGTTAATGCAACGGGGAGGAGTTTTTTTTTTTTAATGCAATTGAAAGGGCACCACCGTGACGGATACACATAGACTACTCTCGACTTAATATACGTAATAACCAGAAACAGTTATAATATCCTCTTGAAGGAGATGCTGACATTTCGCAACTAACAGTGATACCAATTTTCAACTTGTTGACCTGCGTCGCGTGATAACGAACGAACGTAGAAATAGCGTTCTGGCGATATCGCCGCTTGGAAACGAACCAGCCCCGTGGTCTGCTAGAAAATCGTGGTAATCGCTTCGTGCCGCCACCCCCTGACCACCCCCTGGCTTATGACTGTGAAATTACTAAAGTTAATTAAGAAAAAGTTTTTAAGGGTGGACGCGAACCGGGATCCTGCATCTTTGTCGGAGATAACTTTTTCCCACGCAGCATCCCGGAATGGTCCTTACGAAATCCCAGAAGATAGAGGTAGATATGGAGGGAGGAGGAGGGGGAAATTCGTAAATTCGATAATGTCAATAACCAGTTCTCCGTTCAAAGAACCAGACAGCTTATCACTATGGTCCTTTGTCTTCCGGAATTTATCCCACGGGGGAACGCCCCACCGTAAATCGGGAAGATTTATCCCGTCCTTCGAGAGAAGATCTTACCAGTGTTTTCGGATAGCGTTGTGTTATCATTTCTAGTCACGCGCGATCATTGGATTTTATGATTAGGTTAATTCAGGTAAATTACGTGAAATTCGTTATAACCTGTCTAAAAATAATTTTTTTTTAATATAGTCAAGTTTACCTAAAAATGCTAAAAAAATATTCATCTGATACTCGATGCGTTTGTATACCTATGTACAGCTCGTAACGGTTCGTGCCTTTCCGCAGTTAATTCCGTCACGCGTATTTTATTGTCGAATGACGAAATCCGTCGCGCCATAAAATCATCGTCACATGACGAACTGACCGTCGCCGACGTCTCGTCCATCCGACGCCGGACAAAACGTCAGCCGTCTCTCCGGTCTGTCTACTCGTGGGGACGTTACCTGTTACGCTGGGAAGAAAGGAGGAAAACCGGTTGTCGCGAGCCAAAGAAATCTTTGGCCTCCGGGACTCTCTCGCGAAATTCCTCTTCTCGCCCATATTTAGTCGCTAGTCGTGCACGTAGACACTCGCCATGAGGATCGGGATTGTCATGGTTTTTTTTTTTTTTCGTATCGCCAGACGTGGTAACGATACGGGATATTCGTATGAAATTAATAAATTCTCCGAGCAGGAAGAAGAAAAAAAAATCAATTTTCGATAGTACAGACGCGACAAAAATTAGTTGGAGAAAAATTATTTTCTGTATAAGCTGATCGAACAATCCGTTACTCTCGGGAAAGCGAGGTGCATTAGTCATTTCCGGGCTTTAATTAGCATTCCTAATTATTTTCCACGCCGTTCGTCGAGTGATCGATAAGACGTCGATTATCGAACTTATTGAATATTCGTATAATCGATTTGAATTTTCGTCTGGACGCTGTCGGACCCGACATCTCGTGGCGCTTTTCTCGAACTAATTGAAATTGAACTTGTCCGACGGATAATCCTCGACTCTTTTTTCACATCGACGCGTATCAATTCAGTCGTGCCTCCTGTGAACCGACCTTGAACGAAACTTCGACTGTCGACTGTCGCACACTCGATAGGATTCATGAAAACTCGGCCATACAATTCCGACGCGGACATTCTCTCTCTTTCGATATCCCCATACGCGTACGCAACCTACATTCCTGTCGCGCATTGTTTCCTTACGACAGTTTCATTTAAACTTTTCGACCATTGTCCTTAAGCCGCGTTCACACTCGCGAAAAATCAACCACTATCTTTCTCCCAACTGATCCTAATATCTTATCAGGGAATTTCGAAAATTTTCCAAAACTCAGATCGACCAATGAAATACACAGCAGGCGCTGTCCTCAATGAAATTAAATCCAAAAACGTCAACCAAATTCCCATAGAATTAACTTCGACGCGCAATCAAGCTGTTTAATCCCAATAATTTAATTGCGCGACGCTCATTGTGTACTCGTGCAATTCGCAAATCTCATTTCAATATACACATATATATATATATATATACCTATATAAATAACCAACAAACATCCGCCCACCCCCACCCTAAAATCTAATTCGAAAATTCATCCGATTCCAAAAATATCGTTGCATAATTTTCCCTTTCGCGTATTACGCCAATAATTTGAGCTATAGAATAAACGTCACTCGCCGTTTGCGCTCGACCACAAGGCGGATACGTATGTGCCAGTTAGAAGCGTCCACACGTCCTATGAAAACGCATGTCCGTCGCCGCGACAGGAAATGTCCCCACCCCTCCACCCCCGGACCACCAGCACTACATATGACGTACCGATACACATATGTATATATATTACGTACACACGATCTCCAAGTATCCACCATGTGCACGCGTTATGCAAATTCGACACGTAACACTGGCTGCATACGACCGGAGCAGGTGGAAACATATGAGCATACATACGTCACACATGCTTCCACACGTCATCCGCGGGCTACAGAACCGAGTCGATAATTGGAGAAAAATTAGATACAATTAAAAATAAAGCGTCAATAATCAAATATGCATTTTCAACCTCATCCGTAATTTACGTCATAGGTGAATTCGCTGCATACGTGACATTTTCCACGTGTACCTCACGTATGGAAAACTTGACTCGCCTAGTCCCCACGTACGCGTCACGCGTGTATACGCACATTCTGCATATATTTGGACTCGACGCGAACGCGGGTTATAAACGGACCCCGAAAAAGCTGGCGGCTCCATTGATCTTTCGAAATTTGAACCATCATTATAATTTTCCGAGTTTAGCCATTTCCATCTCGGATTACGCATCAGGGATGCTGACTCGTTTCTTACTGTGACGTCAGTTTTTAATTACTGTAGCAATTAAATCCTACAATAATTTCCCATTAGAGTTTCGCCACTTTTTTTTTTTCCTAAGATCATGCATCGGGGCTCTAACTTTTTCTTCACTCGGCGTTCCCCTTAATTTTAAGCCGGTAAAAGACAGTAATTAAATTCGGCGAACAGCAACCAAATAGCCGTTTAATAGCACTAAATTATAATAATTCTTTAAGTTTCCATGGATACAGTGGAAATGCTGGCTTTAACGGTGAGTTTACCGGTATCCTTTTACGAGGTTATCCGAGACGTCACTCCTCACCCTGAACCTCAACGTAATTATCGTTACGAATGTAGCGTAGGTTTTTGTATATTTTCCTCTTTTTCTTTGCCTCCCGTATACGCACTGCGATATCGTAAAATTCGCCAGGACTTTGTTACGAGCTGAAAGTGCCCGTGTACCGAATATGCATATACCTATATATGTGACTGATACTCGGCCGAGGGGGACAAGGGTGGCTATGCAGGACGTTGGAGTTTGCAAGAAACTTTAACTCGGAACGTTATTTACGACGGTAATTTCGACGTCGGCGTCGTTCTTTTCTTTCTATATGGATACATATATATATATATACACATACATAAATACTCTCGGGAGGTACTTCAACCTCCCTCTTTAAGCTCACTCGAGGAAATCGGCCCGAGTCAAAAATCTCACCGCGCACTCTCCTACACCCGATAAAGACACCTCCGATCCTGATTCCGCATGCGGTTTCCGCACTCCGCAACGTCGAGCGAACCTGTTTCTTTTAACGGCTAGTCGAGTTTCGCAATCAGTCAGAGGAGGGGGTGGGGGGCGTCGTCTGGAAGCGATACGGCGCCACGGGGATCGCGTTACCTTCGGACACCAAGTACACCCCCCGTGCCGTTTCTTATGCCAACCTGTAACACGAGCACAGTCGATCTTTTTAGTTGGTAAAAAACTGACCTGAAATAAAGCTCAGTCGGTACCCCGTTATCAAGATCGGTCTTGTACTTTGAATTTTCATTGTATTTCTTGATCCGGGCACTGCCTACGTCCTACGTGGATTCGCCTTAACGAAATTGGCTCGCTTCTCAAAGCAGCCACGACCAATTGCGCCGCCAACGCCTCCTGTTAGGACTTCGAGGAACTTCCACGTCGGGAAGCGTGACCGTAGGGTATGAATAATATTTATTGAAAATCAATTGTAATCGATAATTCGGGCCTGTGAAATTTTTGAAGACTAGTAACTTCGTCGTATAACGGGTGACTCGTGCTTTGCTATGGGAAATGACAATATTTCATTTCTATATTGTTTCGCATCGATTAACCCTGTGTGGTACAGGCTTTTACGTATTACGTGTCTTAAACCATCGGGACAAAACATCCCTGTGTCATACCGGCTCTTGCAGTTAATTCACTGTTCGTTATTGGCTGCTATCGAAATTATATCTTGTGGGTGGGGTAGGGGGGTTCTCACGGTACGTTGCACCTTGGCTATTTATAACCGATCGATACCCGACGCTTCTGCTTCTGATCGCTACCGACCATCGGTACCTACGTGCGCTGTACGTATGTAACGTATGTGCACGTATTTTTAATTCTGCGATAAATGCCACCGCGTACGGTATAGTTACGCCGTACGGGTTATGGATTTTTCTACCTTGCCGCTGTTGCCTCGCGTGTTCTGCCGGTGATTATTTTTAGTGACCCACCCCGTGTATCGTAGGTGGTGCCGAGTAGCCGAGTAACCCACGTTCCTATAGGCGAACGCACGTTTAGTCTGTACCTACAGATTTGTAGGTATAGGACGTTAGTGGCTTAACGTATTGTATATGGGGATCTACGTTACGGGTGGCTACTGTGGATACGCGACGACGGTATACCGGGGGGCTTGATTTTAATTCATTACACGTCAAGATGACTTGGGACCAGGTTGCTGGGGTATCCAGGGAAGGAGATTGGTCCATATGGGTTGGAGGAAAATCAGCATAGAGTGCGTTGAACTTCATTATCGATAACGAGGATCCTGACTGATGACGTATGGGAAATTTTTTTTTTTCTAGGAAATTTGTTACTTTTTATTAAGGCTGGTATCACGGGAACGCGCTGACCTGACTCTCTAGGGGTTAATTAAAAATTTTATTGGGATCCTGATCGCTCCAGATAGACGCTGGCACTCGATCATTTGCCTCCGATGGGTTAATTTATTAATCGTGCGTGATTAGCCCGTCGTTATGCACCAGTGAATAAATACGTCGTATCTTCGATTAATTAATTTTAATCGGCTTTTATGCCCTTGCGTGCTGGCTACCCTCTCTACGGTGCGCGTTAATTGCTCCAATTAAGAATGGATCGGGTACTCGAGATTTTCACGCCTGGTTTCACGCACGCTGGTGTGGATGGTAGCTGTATGAGTCTTTGAGCTTTTATTTTTTAGGCTCGTGGGTAGAAGTTCATAGGCATCCTTTATATACGGGAGTATATATAAAACAATAAAAAAAAACCGAACAACAAAAGTATATATACATTATACATACGTGTATACGTAAATCTTAATTTTACACACGTGCGTCCAGTGTGTGATATTTGCTCCGGTCCCTCTCAAAATCCAAAGTCAATTCGTGGCAACCCTGTCGGTGGTCGAATTTTCCGAATTTTCGGTTGATAATTTTTTTCTTTTTTCATTAATTCAGCCCTGCAGTTGCGAAAATGAATTTTCCTCGATCTTTCATTTTTCCCGTGTGAACGCTCCTTTAGCCGCTAATTCACGTGTCCTTCGCGTAGCTCCTTATCTGCAATATCTACATATCGATCTGCTCGCGGCGCGAGTTATGAGCTGAACTGGCGAGTAGCCAGGGTGCATCCCCGAAAGACAATATACGCGGAGAGGCGTCCCGACGGCCGTTCGGGAAAAGGAACGTCGGTGCCAAGATGTTCGCCGCCATGATCTTGCATAAGCACAACAAGCACAGTGGCAACGGGAATCACGGGAACAACAATGGCAACACCGGTGCCAGTCAAAATATTAATAACAACAATCGCATCAACAACAACGTGAACAACCTGAACGAGGCTGTCGGCAACAAGTCGGTGAGTATCGTGATCGAGGACGTCGATTTTTTTTTTTCTCACGCAATTTCACTTTAACTCGGCACACGTGACGTCGTACCGCTACGTTCGTGGCGATGCGAATAAAAAATGCAATTTTATTTCTTATCGCGAAACCAATGATGATATCTCGCGGTGCACCTGTCGAGGTAAAAACGAAAATCCAAGTAGTCCAGAGAAATACAAACGGGATACAATCGAATCGTATTTTGAAAATTCAAATATTTTTAAGTCTGCCGCCAGGTTCACGCAGGTGAAACGAGAAAAGATTTTCGCGAAATTTCAAAATTTATATTAAAATTCGGCATCGTCGCGACGACAAAGGAACGCGACATTTCGCTGACAGAAGCTCGTCGAATCGTATCTATATTCGCGATGTGAACGCGGCTTGAGCCCCATTCTTCCTTCCGCGAGAGAACCCTGCGCCAGAGCCAGACTGGAGTTTATTACGATTTTGCTCCGTCAGGTGCTTGAACGTTCCTCACAATTTTCCAAGCGAATTCCACTTCGGCCGAGAGTACCCGGGGATTCTGCAGGGAGGAGAGCCCATTGTTACGCAATTCTCTCTTCTCTGTATTCTAGATTTGCATCAACGATTTCTCTATGACGGAATCGAAATCGGTATAAATATTCAATGCTGGCTTTTTTTTATGGCTTCCAACGTATATCGATAGTCTGATATCGTTAAAGGAGCCAATTGGCGGCACCGTTCTTTTCAATGGGAGATTAAGATTTCCTTTGGACTTTACGTAGTGTATATACATATATATGGCGCTCTTGGAATATATGAGTCAATTACGTTTATCGGGACTGAGAGAGACACAAGGACGCTTATACGCTCCGTCAGTCGGAGATCTGCTCTCGAAGGGAGCGGATGCAAATGAACCGGGGAGATTAAGTCCTTTGTACCATTCGTACCGATAACCCTCCGACTATAAAGGGACGTACGCAAAGGAGTTAATTAGCGACTGGATTAAAGTCTTGACTGTGTGTCTGTAGCTCGGTTGAAATTGTATGTCGCCGATAGAGGCGGGTGGGAGTGGTGGGGGGGAGGGGAGGGGGTCGTGATATTTTATTATTAAAAAATTCTTTTATTTTTCACGTAAATATAAATCACGAAAATTTCGCTCGGTGTGAACACAGCCGGATAGATTGAAAGTTTCGTGGGTCAACTTGTGGGTATTGCAGGATCTCATTACCGGGGTAATGACGACGACGAATTCGCCACTTGGAAATTCACCCTGCGATAATCAAATCACTCTTCGAGCCACCCTTATGCGCTAAGACTCTGGGGGTTGGCTATGTTTCCAGAAGAAAAAAAAAATACTTCGAGTCTTGAGAACTTTTCTACTGCACCCTCGCACGCGAGGGTGGTTATACGTAACAGTCAGCCAACCACGAAGGTCCTTTCCGTTTTAAAGTCTAACGAAGGAGGTCGGCCTCGGTAAGGTAGGTTGTGACCTTATCGATCGGCAAGATTTTCTATATATTTTTTTCACCCTCGAAAAACGATCCGCGCTCATCGCTCTCGATATTCATTGGTTCTCCAGCACTGTGTCCTTAGGTAGACCTGCGTCACTCTTTATCTGGAATATGCTTAGGGATGAAAATAGATTTTTCTCAAGACAAGAAGAGGGTGGTTTTAAAAAATAAAAAAGCGAAAGAGGGAAAATATGAAAAATCCATAGTCACGAAGAATTTCGACTATTATTTACGAGGTAGGGGTTGTTCCGGTTATTGCCTATATATATATCTATATATTTAGCTTCTTTAAAAGTTCGTTGACCTCTTAGGGGGGTTGAAAAGCTCCTCGCCCCAGGGTGGCGCGAATAAGCTCGGTCAAGTTTCTTAACGATTTCACGTGCTAAAATTAAACAGGGTTCACACGCGTACAGGGCGATTCAGTAGAGACTTATCTGGGCCGAAGTTGAACTTTGCCATAGAAATCTAATGACCGACTTACCATACGGTAAGTTTAATATGAATAACCCTGTATATGTTTACAGGGTGTACTGTGCTATTTGAATCTGGTTCAAGATTCTCAGCACGTCTAGTGCAGGTTCGCCTCTTTAAAAATGTTTCTCTATATTTTCACATAGGGGCTGTATCCCGTGTGCGTTATAACGGGTGTCCAATAATTTCCATATCACCGTTCAAGACCATCGGTCGTTTAACGTTAACTGAACTTTGACACGGTGGCTCACCTGTGTACCGGACTAATACACGTTTTACTGGTTTAATACATAGCGAGAGCTACACCATTAAACACTTACGGTCATTAATGCATCCGTATATAACGCGTGAGCACAAAGCAGGAAGTTCCGCAGGGTAAAACTCATCCTCTCTCTGATGGTCCCCCTCGTAATGGCCTTATAGAGAGAACCGTTGTAAACGGTGACCTGCCGTAAGCTCCTTCCTCGTATAGGTGAAAAGGACTGTAGGTATAGGCAGCGAGCGTTAACTGACTGGAGACCTTGTATAAGACTCGTAGGCGCTATAGGCCGCAAAAAAATTAAAAAAAAAAATTCGTAATTTTTTATCTTTTCTGCATGACTCGTCACGCCCACTCGCGATGCTTTTTTCGAAAAAAGAAAATTCGCTTCGACGGTAGGTGGGGGGTGGAAATGCGATAATGCAGAATTTGGCAAGTCTCCTGCTACCCGGTAATTCGTATTCCGCGCGATTTCTCTCCCCCACGTCATCCAGTATTTACTAACGACTGGGCGCGTCCTCAATTTAATATTTATGAACGATATATTCCATGCGATTCGGTCTGGATTTTTTTTTCTTAAGATACGAAGGGGTATACACTGTGTCTGAATTTTTTTAAATCGAACAGGTAAGGATTGCCAAGGTGGCGGGTATATGCCGTTTGAAAATTGACACTGGGTATAAATCGTATTTTCCGAGGTAATTCGAGTACGCGGAATTATTAATCGGAGCATGTGGAACTTTTGGCTTTATTACGTATCCCGTGGGAATCTAGTGGAAAAGCAGGGAAAGTGCACGGGTTGAAAGGATCAATAAAAAAATTATATATCTTACGTAGATCATATATATATATACTATCCGTTGGTATGGTACATGAAAGGGTTATTGCGAATTACATAATATTTCGCGATATTAGAAATATCATATGTTACATATTAACACAGGGTCGCTGATCTTCTCAAATGTCATTACATTTTCTGCTGTACCTTCGTTATGGTCTTTGATACCAATCGCTTTTGGTATTAGCATACATTATATGCCATTGTGAAGCTGGAATTTCATGTGGTGGAATCTCAAAATAAACTATAGTTCATTTTTCGTCCAGCAGACTTCCATAGTTTCTGATGGTATTTAAAAATAGTTCTGGTTATTTCCAAAAAAAAAAGGTGTTTTCTAAAAATTAGATGCCAATTTCCTGTGTTCAGCATATGGAACACATCGTCAGGAGCGTACTACACTTTTTGAATGGGACTGATAGGAAAGATTAGCAAACGACAGTTTTTTTGAAAAACTCAAAAAAATTGCGTCTAGACGCTGTACTTGCCACGAACTGATTTTGAATTTAAAAAAAACTGTGAGCGTGCAAACAAAAGTAAAAAGGGTACAAATCTTAGCAAACAACGTGAAAAAGAAAATTTATAAAAATTTATACTTGGAGGGGCTAGCTTTATATAGGTTTAATTTTTTTATCGATTATTTTATCGATTTAACATCTATTCTGATTAGTATCGATTATGTTTCTTTCTCGTCTTCTTTACAACCTTTTCCATCCTTCTCTCTTATTTTATTTTTTTTCTTTCTTTATGTAAACTGCCCCTTCTACCTTCACTCTCTCTGTGCACATATATATATATATATATATTTACAGACAATTCCTACGACCACATAGCTACCTAGTTCACCAACCGATTGTGTCTCTGACGTCCCTTACGATATCTACCCGGTGCTCTGTAGCTGCTGCTGCCTTTCACTTCGCTATACTAACTTCGCGCCATTGTCAGCTGCGCGCAGACAGCAAGGTTGTGCAACGACATTTTAAGTTTTGGAATTGCGAAACGCGAGCGACTATCCAGGCGGATTGGACGGATAAGATCGGACGCTATATTTATTTATTCGACACGTGTTATATGTAGCACGATATATTGCATTATTAAGTTTCGTTGATGAAAATCGGCCTTACACTAGTTGTAAGAATATTTATGGTACCGAATGTACTTTTGTATTTTCGATTCGTCGGTCTAGCGCAGGTTCGGTACTGCCTGAGTTTCAGTCGGATAAGAGATAACGATCTGTCAATTTGACGAACGCTCGGAGGCAGATTTTAAGTTGGGGTCGCTAAGACGTTTCATGGTCAAACTATTATAGGGTCGGTACTTGATTTTTTTGAAAAGCATTTTTTTACGATTGGTTACTCTTTGCTACGTCCAGTACGAAATTATTCGTGGGACAATCTTTGCGTGAAATTTTATTGAAAATGAGGAATTTTTTGAATTTTTCCGAAAAATTATAAAATCAGTAATTTAATTATGGATTCTTTTTTTAATGATTATTCGACTCTAAATTCGCGTGAGGTGACAATTCGATTTTAATCAGTTCGTACGTAATTTGTTATCTCTTATTGAATAGTACAGCGTGACTCAACCCAGTCTTTCGTCATACGAACTAAGTAAATTTGATACGAATATTTCGCTGTGCTCTTATCACAAATTCATTAGGCTGAACGTACGTGCGTATGACGCAATCGTGCTCGAGTCAAATAATTTGCCGTGACGAACGAAGGTCGCTAAAAGAATAAATTCGCAGAGCTATCGAAACTCCTAACCGATCGATCGGTTATCGGTTCTAATCTGACCCTTGAATTTCTTCAGCTTTGGATCTCTCGTAGGATGAACGTAAGAGGTACGTAAAAAGTATTGAACGATCGTATTAAAGGCAGACGGCATCGTCCAGTCGTCCTTCATTATCGTTTACGACAATAGCGAAACGCGCAGGGATCGGGACGATCACGGTAAATACAGTGACGGAAGGCAAGCACGTCAAAACAAACCATGTCCAACCGACGCCTGTCCCTGAGCGTCGCTCGAGCGTCGCATTCGAACAATGAGCCATAGACAATGCCGACTTCCGGTTTTAAGGCCGAGCCCGTTAATCCGTGCAGCGAATCGTCTTCCAATTGAATTTTCCTGGCATCAAAAATACGATGGACGTACGAATATATAATAACAGGTTAATTTTCAATCCTGACTTTACCCACGTTCCGTCTTACATAGGGTGACGCAAAAGTCACGATAAACAATTAAAGTAACGGGTGCAGCAGATACGTGGTATTACTTTCGCCAGACACGCCTTATAATTTCCTAGCCAAATTACGTAATCAATTACGATATTATTTGCTGTAATCAAATAATTAGCACGGTTCGTATTTTTTTTTACACCATCCAGGTATATTTACCTGTATTCATATCTTGGATGGTTATATCGAAGATGCATCGTAGGTGGGAAATATCTTTAATTAGAAAATTAATTAATTACGTGGTTTGTCTAATTAGCGGAGACAAAGAAGCTCTCTCGTTTATTTCATCTCGTTTCCTGTTTTGACGTTTTTTATACTGTCGAATTTTTATGAACCTTTCTTTTTATATTTAATTTTGACCAATTTTTATATTTGCTTAAACACCGGAAGCCACTGCGTATAGGTATTTTTTGTATAATTTACTGACATTTTAATTATGCATTTACATGTGTACAGTAAGCTAACGTGTTTATCTCTATCGAATAACTGGCGCCCGGTATGTACACGGCATACCGTGTATACTCGGTGTCTTTATTTTTCACGACTCTCAGTCCCCACTTCAACGCTCCGAAGTCCCACGAAGAACCTCTGGCTAGACTCGACTCGACTTACCTTTCTTCGCGCTACTCCGCCACCTCGTGTCAGTTACGATCCGACCGCGGACAATATCTGACAGATCCGCGCGCTTTTCGAATTTCTTCGGTACGGGAATGCGACTTTTTGGATTTTATGGGATTTTCGACGCGCACGCGAGTGACCAGTGCGGGAGGCAACTTAAGGGAGTAGACACGTGAGCATTTGGTCAGGATCGATCAGAGCGTGTGATTTTATATAGGATTGTACGGGTAACGTACGTTTGATGATCCAAAGTGAATATATATCAATTCCATGGATCCCAAAGTGTCCAATGATCTATACGCGTAGATCAAACTGCGACAATCAACGTAGTCAACGGTGTTTCAACGTGTGCGGTGAATTTTAGGGAAATTTTTTTTTACTAAAATCCAGTGATCGATCTATCGATGTGTTTGATCGATGATAATTGATCGAGTGATTAAATATCGAGAATTTTGTGCATTGGGGATAAAGTAAGCTAGTGTTATTTTTTTCGGCACGGTAGGTTAATCCTACTTGTGGCCAACATATGTAGAGCATAAAACGATCGTATGTGGAGTGGACGGTGGGTGATTCCACATACGCATATATACCGTGTGTCGAAAGGAGAATGGAAGTTGAGGCTGTGTAGGTTCTTTGGCTGCTCGAAATAATTGTTACTCGTAAAAGTCGCGTTCTTTTAATAGATCTGTGTCTGGCTTTAATCTGACCTTTTTCACTTGACAGCTGTCACATTTAATTTTCAGGTATTTAGGACTCGCGGGTAGAAGGAAAAAAAATTTATTTTGACATATCACTTTCCTAGGTACCTATATTTCGAAACTGGATTTTTAATCTCTCGACGAGATTTTTGAAAAAAATTATCACTCCCCGCTAATTGACTTCCGTGGAACGTGTTTCTCCGCTTCAACTGCAGTACCAAGTCTATACTGTTTGTATCCAGCGTGTTCGCTCGTTCACTTTCACTCGACAGGGAGAAAGACAGAAAAAAAAAGGTTCTTTGATTGGGACGTTATATAAATTTGAACAGAACAAAATTTATTAGCCGATTCGTTTTGTAGACTCAAAACGTCTTTTGCTTATTTTTACGGACTTTAGTATTTATCAACTTGGACTCTCAACGTCTTGTTAACTCATCTTTTATTCAACGATAATTCCCTAGAAAATATTTACTCTGTTTCTGTATTTACATATCAGTAGTAACATCTGCTGCATGCACGTATATATACTCTCTGATGATTTTATTATCCGTTACTACTTACTGCACTTACACGTCACGTGTACTGCTTTGTCTGACCCATCACGTCAAGTATCTACTTCAAGTACTCGGCCGAGACCCGTGCCCATTCCGTGCCTGAATTCTCTGGTAATATTCCATTGTCCAATAGATAAATATATGCCTAGGGACTTTCATCCCTTTGGAACCCATTGCACAGGGGTACCATCCACAAGAAACTTTCACGTAAAGCCGAGACGAATTTTCCGGATTGTTAGGCTCTGCTTTTCCTATACTTTTCTGACCATTGTATATATATACGCATATACAGTTACTGGCGGGCATTAAAATACAAGCTGTGCGTTAAGGTACCGTCACACTGGTACCTATGACCTTAAGTAGCTCTCGTATCCGCTTACGCGATACGATTAACAATTAAAGATCGGTTAACGAATACTTCGATTTCTCCCGTCACCGATCGACTGAGTGATTCTTTTATTTCTATGGCGGAAACCATGGCAACGGTAGTAAACAATCTCGCGCATGCGCAGGACGTTCGTATATTACGCACTTTGCGGACACGCGTTGTTTTTTCTTTTATGAAATATTTTTAATCCTCGAATTCTTGGAGTTGTTCTTTGTTATTTTGGCGGGAGGGAAACTTTTTCGTTATTATTTCCTTATATAATTGTTTGTCTTTCGAGGCAGGTCCCGACCCATCGCTCTAGGTTATGTTTCGCTAATGGTAATTTTCCCACGTTTTCTCCGATTCGTGCTGTGACGACTTGCAACACGGGAATGGAGAACGAGAGTCGGCGCTGGGTTAGGCCGATGAAACTTTGCTCGCTTTGCGAAATCTTTTATCTTTCTGACCTTTCGAACGTTCACCTTACGTGGGTTTCGCTACACTTCGGCAAATTAATTGTGCACTCGAAATTTCGTACCTGGGTAATTTTTACTTTCACAATTGCACTGTCTGTCAACGCGCTTAATGGCTTATACCTGCTGCTAATGATTTTTCACTCTCGACTGTGGCGAAATTAACAGTATATACCATTTACGTAAAACGGTATTGACCAATTTTGCTATAGCCATTATGTCACTCTTGTTTTATGATTAATCGGACCAGTTTTTTTGTATATTAAATTTTCGGTCATTTATTCGTTGATACATTAATTTTCTATTTTTTACGCTCGTGCTGATATTTCATTATTTTTTTGCAAATCAAAAATTATTGCGATCTCGTAATCAAGTTTCGTTGTCATAAATCAATTTTCTCAGTGTACACAAATTTGGATATACACAGAGGTATCTCACGTAATAAGAATGATATATCACGCGGATCAATCGTTCTTATCTGTTTTATCAAAAAGCCAAAATTCTTTGTTGATTTTACAAGCTCGTCCAATCAACCATTTATTGACCGGATATCAATGCTTATCATTTTTAAAAAGTCTTAGGAATACCATGAAAATTGCAAAAAAAAACTCAAATTACAACGGCTCACTATAAGCGATGATAAAAAAAAATTAAAAATTTTCCGGGAACGTTATTTTTATATTATTTTTTTATATCCAAAAATTGGCTTCAGCCATGCCGGGGAAATTTGCACGTGATCGACATAGAAACTCAAAAAAAAAATTCATGACACGCGCCGAACTTCGTTGTCGCCTTTCGCGCGATAGAATCGCAATGGCCGTTCCCCCCCATCTGTAAGAAGAAAGAGAAGAAAGATACATAAGATAAGAAAAATAAAGAAATCCCTCTTACCGTTATTCCGACTCTCCGTTAGCGTCCGTCAAAACGCCAAATTTCTCTAAACCCGTGAAATTGCCTCGAACGATTTGATCTGCGACCGCAATACTTTTATTTCCTGTTGGCAAGCTTTGTCAGTCATTCTTATACCCATTACTAGGAGTGTATATATAGATATATAGAACGTAAAGTAAGTCTGTCGTACCACGTGGTATTGGAAGAAAAATAAAAGAATACAAAAGAAAGAGAAAAAGATTTAAAAAAAAAGTCACGAAACGCTTTTTCTGCCGCCAGCGGTGGTTTCGCTTCGTGTCTTTTATTTTTAGCGCTTTTTACACCAAATCCCGGAAGAAGCCACGACCCGAGAAACACGAAGTTGCCCGCGATTGCGTTCCGTCGTGATCTTGTCTTTTGCTCCAGTTTTATCGTAACTCCTGTACCCGTAGAAAGTAACTCGACGAGACATACGTACTCCGTTGATCTTTGCTGTAGATAAAAAAAACTTTTTTTTTCAAATTTAATCGAATGTGATCGATAATAATTTTTTGGAAATATTTTCTATCGATAAAAGATCGAAGCGAGGAAATTAGACGGGAATCGCTAGAATCTATCACGCTTTCGTAATTTCCTAACGTAACACTTTGGATGATTTGGCGAATCTATCTTATTGGCTAATTTTTTTTTCTCTCTTACCACGTTCGTCTCTTTTCTTTTCTTACGATCGATACACTTTTTCGATTGGGTCGATAGCCTGGAGATTGTCATGTAATGGCGTGACCGATTCATCTTTCTTTGCCATAGACGAACCGAGAAGATCTAGGACGTCGAATTGGACTATATATATATTTATATATCGTTCGTTACGAAATTTCGATGTCCCGATAATTTTCAAAAAAAAAAAATATATGATTGTGACTTTAATTTTAATCGATGACATTGATTACAGCACAGGTAAATCATTTTTGGTTTATCATTAATTTCACGAAAATTTTTCAACCCCTCGAACGTTACGCCTTTTGCAAATCTTTAGGTTGGAATCAGCTCGAATCGTCATGTTGATCGATCGATCGATCATCTTACCGTGCGGGATCTATGACACTTTAGGTTATATCTGATTTTATATTACTGGTTAATACCGTAGTTTTCTTAATGTCATCTCTGCGTGATTGGCCAAGTGAAACTCATCCGAGATAAACGGCGATGATAAGCCAATGCGATAATGACAACATCGCAAGTTCATAGGCGTGAAAAGGCAGATTCTTAAACAGAAATCGTCTATGAGAAGACGTAGAACGATTTTTTAATTTTACAAAATCCTACGCCATTTCGAGTAGATCCATTCTGACAATCGTTCTGATTATAAAGGAATTTCATAAAAACGTATTTCACGATTAGATAAGAGTCACGCGTTACGTCTGATAATTTTTTTTATAAACGTCAAAAAAAAATTCGAAAATTGTAAGCCTCGACTTCCTTTCCTTCGATCGTGTCAGATTCACCCCGGGAATCTCAAAGCCCAAAGGGTCCGTGAGATAAAAAAAATTTTTATCAGAAGTGAAAATAAGAAAATCTGTATGGAAGAAAAAAAACCAGCAACAGAGTAAAAATCCTCGAAGAATGTGTTGGGGGTAATGAAGGAGACAGTCTGGTAAAATAAAATGTCCGGAGTGTACGAACGTCGTGGAATCTCATAGAGGACTGTACGGAGGTTCTAACAGTATAGGAGGAAAAAAGGCGGGATATTTGAACCGCCGATAAAAGTTTAAAAAAAATGCGTAACGGTACGCAAACGCAACAAACGGCCGTAATGGCACCGCCCCACCTGAACGGATCGGCGCAATTTATTTCCGGCGGATATGTCGGCTATCTCTCTCGTCAACCCTGGAGCGGGGGTCAGTATCATTCTCAAAATCAAAGAAGTCCCGGCAGACCCTTATCGCACCCACCGCCGCCACCTTCCAGACGGGAGAGTCAGAGGCCTCTGGCGAATAACCCAAAAAGTGCTTCGTTGCCAAATACACGGAGCGGAACCCAACGAAGTACAGCGCCATCGGTGAGTTTTTCCTGAACTTAGTAAACGAGAAGAAAAATAACTACGAGATATATGGAAATTTTGATAAATATCTTTAAAGGTTATTACTGTCATTCATGTATCATATGGCTGGACCTAGGGGGGCTTATCGAATGACTTATCAGATAAAAGTCCGAACGCCTTACCGGTATGTCGAAGGACATAGATATCCGCCTTAAGGATATATATATATATATATATATATATAGTAAAATTCATCGTGCGTGGCGTAAATTGAAAATCCTAAAACACATTACGACGCGAGCGCTGGGAATAATAATGCGGTACCCAAATTGTCGCCGAGTTGTGCGTGGGGCTTAAAATATTTGCCAAAACATTCATTTCGGCGTTTACGTTATCGTGCGCTAACAGCGACATGTGATAATAACGGAATTTTCTTTGACTTTTTTACTTGAAAGCTTTTTCTTTTTATTTCCGTTTCGTTCTTTTTTGTCTCTCTTATCGATTTATTCACTCTGAAATTCCAAGAGTCGCTCGACTGACTCATGCATGTTATTTGCTCGGGTTGATATATCAGTATAAATATATGTCGTGAAATTCCATAACGACCCATTTCTTCATGATTGTTTTTTTTCTTAGTTTGCATGATAACAGTACCCAACTTTTTTACTATTACATTTTTTTCCCCTCCCTATTCACTGCAGACCGTTAAAATTTTTCTTACTCGCCGTAGCGTCCTTCACCAACACCCAGTATAATTAACGAGTATTAATCGCGACCTGCCACTCCCTTGCTACCTACATAAATAATCCAAAGCACATTCGGCCACAAAGTTAATCGTTAACGGTACGAGAAAGACGCCGTTTATGCGCCACGAGTATCTAGAAAAGCGCGCTGTGGAATAACGTATAAGGCTTAGAGGTCTAGAAAGGCTTGGCGTTAGAATATACCGGGTGTCCGTACGATCATGGACTACGGAGAATCGACACGAGAGAAACATACAAAAAAAAAGAAGAGAAAAAAAATCGTCTCTATACATCCACGCAAGTTGCTGAAACGCATTGTCACTAGAATCAGGTTATCCAACTGTGACAGTTAATAACTTTGTCTAAAAAAAAAAACTTAACCTCAACAGCGCATAACCGATTTCCCAATTCAATTAAAAGTTTAAATCGAAATACTCTCCAGGTGAATTGCATTTTTCTGAGTCTGAACTAAAAAGTCCCTAGAACGTACATGTAATATCGTTACAGATATTCTAGTAACTTTTCTCCATGCAGTCCCGCTTACCATTTCGTTTGAACTAGCCGAAGTTCACCGAGTCATGCCGAACCTACCCGAGCGTCCGTAGAAGTAAATAAAATAAAATTGAAAATTGAATCGGTCAATTTTATACCACAACTTTAAACCGCAAACTGCATTCGAACATAATCCCCTAGGGATCTGCCTGATCCCACAAGACTTATTCCAACGCTAAAAGTTCCACGACCTCGAGTAACTTGAAAAAAAAAAAATTCCATCCTCTGTCCAGCAGGAGTTCAGTTCGCCTGTTAGAAAGTAACTCGATGGCATCGTATTACAGACTATCGGAATCTCTTGTCTGGTTCAGCACAGCTCGTATGGCAGCTCAGACCTCAGACTCGACTCAGACTTGCAGGCATCTACGATCCAAGTAGACTCACCTAGTGGAATGACCTTGGCTCGACGCGAAACGAAAAATGCTTTCGCGTTTTATTTTATTTTTTTTGCGCATTTTATTTTTTTATCGTCCAGCCTATAACCTATACCTTCCCTTTTATCGCCAACTTGTCGTACCGGGTGAAAGTTATACCGGACCGAGTATAACTATTTATATACTTTTCAATAATTCCCCATTTTTACCTTTCGATCCCATTTTCATTATTTGCCAAAGAAATTGCACTCGCAGACTATAAAATGGCCGCGTACTGGACTGTCACCGACGGGTACGACAATGGGATAATTTTTTTTTACAAATTCCTGTGTATCTCGTATACTAGGAGAATACCGGTGTAACAGGAACTGGTACAGGACTGGTTTGAGAACTGTAAACGTGATGCTGGACTAATGCCGTAAACCTGAGATATACTTGCTGTAGTGTAGGTGTACGTGATATACGAAGTTTGGATTCGCTCAGGCGAGATTATTATTTTTTTTCTGTTTACCCACTTATGTGGGCATGTGTGGTGGTTATATATGCCACCTATGGTCCCACCTCGCTGGAATGGCTGGGGATTAATTTTTTTTTTCTTGAAACCTGCGACTTTTATCTTCGCGAATAAGGCGGGCCGAGGGGAGGGGAGACATTTAAAATTCCTGGGATTGTTATCACTAAACGGTACACGATATCACTATGAATGAGTAGTGATCTCCTCTTTGTTTTTTCTTCTCAGACTTCCTCTTTTTCCATCTCGGCCTCCTTTCGAGATACGTTTATTTGCATTTAAATTGGATATTACCAGAGGCGAATGATAACACGATCATTGAGAGTGCAAAGCATAGAATCCTGTTGTTTCATGGGTTCTAGGTGCCTTGCACTTACTCTAATATATAAATCTACAGGGTGTGTTGAAAATACGAAAAAAAATTGTATTCTTGAAAATTAAAATTTTTCACGTGATATCCATCTTGGATTTTTTGTGTATTTTTTTTTGTCCTATCACCTCGACATAGAACGTTCGTACCAGTCTTTTGGTCTTACTTTCTCACGTTACGACAATGCAATATTAATTTCTCATAATGTAACATATGAAAAACCTTTCATTTTCTCCTTAACTCACGCGTCCTTCCACCTAACAATAACCCACGGGTTGGGTCGGAATCCAAGAAAAGATTTGCGAAATCGATTTTCCCAGTGTACTTCGTTCTCTCCGTAATAGTCAACTGCGCCTGCGCCATTGGCTTCGTGCAATTTTTCCTAATGCAACAGTGTCCACGTAAGTCATCCATAGGCGTACGTAGTGATTAGCATATATCTTGCATCCAAATAATTTCATCCACTCCTTAAACAACTAAGAATGTCGAAACGTCAAGAGTCCAGTGGCGTAGCCTTAACCTGAAATCCAAAGGCGGAGGACGAGAAAAAATAAAGTACCCGCTATGATCTTAAATCACGAATTAAAGCACTCGACTCCTCCCTCGTTTATTACCACCAGTGGTGCCAACAACTCGGGGTGAAATACCAACATTAAGGTATACAACGGACCTTGAGGGACTCGACCGAGTCTTCCTCGTCGTCCCTGACCCGTGGGCTGTGGACCCGGATTCTTGAATTTACACATTCCCGTGAGTCACCGTCAGCGAATTCCAAAAAGATTTCTGCGCAGTTCTGCTCCACCGTGGTCGGTCGGGACAGTCTCGTGCAGGTGGAGACTGAAAAAAAAAATCCCTAGAAATAAAATACCAGCGCTGCAGTGGGGATATTGGCCCCATAGCCAAAAGGGCGTAGAGTTAATGAAAGATTAAAAGTCCAATTTTCACCCTGCCGTATATCACTAGATCCTTCATCTGATAAACGGCAAAAAAAAATCACCAGAAATAGTCGCAACGACCATTATTGAGCATCCGCCTTTATTCCTTTTTAATTAAATGAATATTCATGCGTGTCGCGCCGGCAGCGCGGAAGACTGCTCTGGTCAAAATGAAAATGCATAAGTAACGTAAAAAAAAATTCTACACCAACCTTAATAAATGAACACGGACCAAAGTCATATGTACCAACGTTCGTAATACGCGTTACGAAAAATACACACTGTGACGCTTTAATTGACTTGCGCAATTTCTCAGTATGATATTAATAGGCTACCACGTCCTGAAAAATATAGTCAATCTATCGATCATACCACAATCTATATATGCATACCATACAACTATACCACGGTCGAAATAACTCTCAAGGTAACTTAATACGTCTTCGGAATCCAATTAATAAATATTCCCAAGTTCCTTCCTTCACGCACCTATGCACTTTCTCCCCGTGAAATTAAAAGGCCGCTGAACTCCGCAACCGCCCGATGACTCTCATTGCATCCAATCGCGTCTGCCTACGTCGCTTACGCAACCTTCGTTGCGCTCCTGCCAACCTAACCTAACAATCACTATGCATACCGCGCGTCAAGATTAGTCTCATTACCAAAGTTAGAACCATGTGTATGTATATGCTACCAACAATATAAAAAAAACAGCAGAAACAATAATACACCTTGTATATATATATATATATATATATATATATATATACCATCTCTACGTTCTCACAATACCGTTCAGATCACGTTCCTATGAAATATGAAATTTCTCATAAGCCAAAAGCGAAACCACGTGATCATCCTTCCACTCCTTTTATTTCCCCCTTCTGCTACCCGAGAGCGAATTTATCAACGCAATTTCTCAAAAAATTTTCAACAATACGCTCTTTCAATAGTTCTCGAGGAGTTCCATAGTACGTTCCTCCTGGTAGGTTTTAATAATAGTTCTGCTACGTAACATCGTTGAAATACGAATTTTCCAAAAATTGAGGTCCTACACGGGAGTCAACTCCAGCACCGCACTTTTTCAAAATCTCTTAAAAACGTTTCAACAATAGGCTCCTTCAATAGTTTTCGAGGAGTTCTCAGATATTCCTCAGGTCTCTTCACATTGATTTAAGTCGACGTCAACCATCTTGCTTTCTGTTTTACTACCCCCCGCTCGTCACGTTCCCGGTACCGTACTAGAGACTTTAAGGGATGGGTCTTACTGCCTTTCCGTAGGCAATATCAACGAAGCCTTGTTAAGCGGCTGCGCCTCCTACCTACTCGTGTTATTCAGCCTCCTACCGACCTTTGACCTACTCGAGTAGCACTGCCGTTTACTCGAGCCTCTGTGTCGCTGACACTCACTAATTATAATTTGTGCCGCGAGTTTGCATGCCTGGGATTTTTGAGTGTGCAGTAACTTGGGATTAGTACTGTATATATATATATATATATACATGTTTGTATGTTATATATTCCTTTACCTCGTTTACCTCAAACCGCCTATGACATCCTGTATAGCTATATATTATACTTACGTGAATTAGGTAGGCCTACATCCTTACCACTGATGAATTAAGGTATTCCTTGACTAAATTTATCTGCCTATTCGAATACCTCGATACGTCTAATCTGGGAACTTGGTAGGTTTGACCTTTGACACGGCACTAAAATAAGGTTCGAAAGTTCCAAGACACGTGGAGATTTTTATGTATTTTTTGGTCCTATAGATATAACGTATGGGAGCGATAGGAAAAAATTGAATAATTAAGGAGAACGTGAGGGAAGCTGTGTTATTTTTAATTAATTTATTAGGAATTAATTAATTTTACCAATTATGGTAATTATGCTAAAAGATAGTTGACGGAGAGAAAAATGATAAAAAAATAATTTCTCGGAGATTCGATGAAAAAAAAAGGTGAAATTTCGTGAAAAAGTGCAGATGGACCGGTTCTTGGCGGAGTGGCAGGGACGAGGGGATGTAATTGGACGGTTGAAAGGTCAAGCGACTGAAAGATTGAATTGTTCGACGAGCACTTAGAGACTGTAATTTAATTCATGGATTAAGTGTTTCAGTGTTCCTTATCTTTGCGTCTAGTTTAATTATGAGGGGTTCCTCGTTTCTTCCTTACTTTTACTGGGAAAAGTTCACGGCTGATTATACTTGCTCTCGACTCAGCTATCTTACGGGGGGACTAGATTGGCAAAGCACGAAACCTTTGGGTTACATGGGCGTTATAGCAAATGTAAATCCGCCTTGAACTATACATAGAAAATATCGAATCGCGTAATCCCAGTCGCTGGATGAAATTAAATTGTCACGACTTTCATGAAAATTCAACATGGCCGCCGGCATTGGAAATGTTGGATATATCGGTTGGATATCTGCTTTGCAGATTCTGATATCACGCTCGTTCCTCGGCTGTCACTTTCCTTGGATATTTAAATATCCCGCCGAAATTCAATGGCTCCCAACTGACTCGGACCGAGCTTACCGAATAAATTAGCAAGTTAATTCGAAACGCGCCTGTATCGTCTCTTGTCGGGCGAACGTCCTTGTCTTATTCAAAATTTATCGACAGGGTTGTGCAAAAACAATAACTGAAATTTTTTGGTAAAAAAAATGAATTACGAAAATCTTCTTTTTAATGTCAAACTTCGTACTCTTATTTTATTTCTCATGCACTTCATCCGTACTCACGTATCTCTCGGTCGGCTACCTTTTTTTTTATAGATCACCCAGTATATCGATCAATGGCTCAATAGACCAGGCCAATAACTTCCAAGCTCAGCGTCACGTTGACACTCGATATCGATCCTAATTAGCTGCACCATAGCGATTTGCACTTTTGTCTCGTGACTCCTCTCGGTGCACGTATCATCCGTTAGAAAGGAGCCAAGGAGAACTGCATTGGAACGGTGCATAAGTGCATTCGATTAATGACCGAAGGACGACAGTGCACCGGGGAAAGTCTTACGTAACTCTTAGTACGTTTTTTCCCACGCGACAAAATCTTTAATAAGACTAAGAATTGATCTTTGATTAATAAAAAAAAAAAAATTTCTTATTAAATTTTTCCTTTTTTTTCATTCCAGAAAGTAGACCCCGAGCTGATATTCACGAAACAGGAAAGAATCGGCAAAGGCAGCTTCGGCGAGGTCTTCAAAGGTATCGACAACAGAACCCAACAGGTCGTCGCCATAAAGATCATCGATCTCGAGGAAGCTGAAGATGAGATCGAGGACATCCAGCAAGAGATCATGGTGCTGTCACAATGTGACAGTCCCTTCGTCACCAAGTACTACGGTTCCTACCTCAAGGCGAGTACCTTTATATACCATATCTAAAGAGTCTATCGTCAGGAGCGTTCGGTCGCTTCCTCCGAACACGCCTTTATTTCACAATTTTCACGTGGATCACTGTGATTTTTTTATCGGCAGCGATGCGTGCTACAAAATGGCGTCGTACCTTACGTACACCAGGCAGCATCAGGTTCAAGATGGGAAGGGCGTTACGTTCTGTTAGACACCATTTCCGGTTTCACCTTTACCCTTCTATCTGCTCTATTGATACTTCCGGTTCCTTCAGTCACCTCTCTATAATGGATCTACACTCGAGTAGACACTTCCGGAACCTATCGTTACATCTACGAGGCAGTCTTGAGGAGATTCGTGACGTCATTAATATACATATATATATTCCAATAAAATATCGTGATCTTTTCAAAAAATCGAATGTCACGCTTCGATCGATTTTTAACCTATACCTCGATCACGTAACGAAGAGTCGTCGAGGTCGATTGTACGATTATGGGATAGTTTTTAAATGCGACAAGATTTCACGATCCTTCGCCGATCAGCGTCTCGATCTTGGATTTCACAAGGAGAGAAAAGATTGCTCGGTTTTACGGTGATCTGCCAATTGCATTGCGTTTACGTCTTAATGATTTCTCTAGTAATACTGGCAAAACTACATTTCTTCATATCAACGTTAATTGTAATCTCAAATATTACGCAATATCGTTCAAAGCTATAAACTTTCCCTGAAAACGTTTAATTGCCTTTCCAATTAATTACGCAATCGTTCGAGCACTTTCGTTTGTCGTTTGAAATTTTTTTTCAGCTTTTTTTTTTATTTATCGTTCTCGAGGGAAATCTCCTCTTAGTACTTTATATTCTGTAATTGTACAGTAGATTGATAATGATCCAAGGCTCAGGCCTGATGATCGTTAACGTTCGTTGTATATTTATCGTTGAGATAAAAAATTTTTTTAGGGAGATTAAATTTCGGGATGCTGATTCATTGTGCATTGATAATCATCTTCAAGTTTTCGTATACCCCGGAACAGGGTCCATGGATAATAATTTCATCTTTCATCCCTTAGTCACGTCCTTGTTTCCTCTTCAGGAAATACAAGACTCAAAGTTCAGTCCTAATTTATATTGTATAATTAATTTACCTGGACCATTATCGTCCTTTCTTCGGTAGGATCCTTAGGGTACCTCGGGATGAACAGGTAGGGTCCTTGTATAATGAACGGGAAACGGGAGCGATAAGGATAGGAGATGGATAGGGAATTTTATTGAGAAATCGGGAAAGTGAGATATTTGAGTTGATAAGGTCGCGCAGTGATTGAAAGATGAATTTGAAAATTGTTGGAAAAAATGTTATAGTAGGATTTAAAAAATATTAAAATTTTTGGGCATTCCAAAAATGTTTCATCCTGTCGTCCTGGACCAGGATTCTGCGCGTTTGGACTCTGTGACGTTGGGTTGCATGTAGAGTAACAATGGGAAAGTCTTGTTGCCGTGATACAATGACGGCTGTGCTCAGATGCTGCA
>JAYRCB010000099.1:312610-324131 GCA_036026315.1 Trachelus stipa
AAATTGTTGGAAAAAATGTTATAGTAGGATTTAAAAAATATTAAAATTTTTGGGCATTCCAAAAATGTTTCATCCTGGATTTTGCGCGTTTGGACTCTGTAACGTTGGGTTGCATGTAGAGTAACAATGGGAAAGTCTTGTTGCCGTGATACAATGACGGCTGTGCTCAGATGCTGCAGAGAAATCTGTTGGGAAACTGCAGCAGACTGCATAAACGAAATGGAGAGACTCGTGACTGGAGAGAAGATTGAAAATTCGTATCTTAATGGATGCTGGAAAAAATTTTATGGATACCACAGTGGTAGGTGTGGTTGAATTTCCATTGAATTCAAAGAAGTCTGTGATTAGGATGAGATGACAGTCATTTGGTCCAGATAGAAAAAAAATTCCTGGTGTACTGCAATGATTTCCAGATGAGATTGTAATTTTGAATTCTCCTGATACTTTCTTTGCTTTGTATGCTAATTTATAGTGAAATTATCCTTGAGACTGTTTGAATTTTCATGGGAATTACGCCCTGCTCGTTTAATCGATATTTGAATTAAACAAATAGCAGAGACACCATTTTCAGCGTGGGACACGTGGCAGTCATTTGCAAACATAAACTACGCGTTGCTAATGCCGCATCGTATCTCTATACGGGGTGAAACCTAATGAGCAAAGGATTAGCTGGAACTCATTAAGAGAAATGAGTACTCGTCCGGAAACAATAATCTTTTAATCGACCCCCATGAAAATTTCTCCGTTTAACTCGTCACTTCTCTTGCACTGGATTAGTCGGCTATTATCATTGTTATAAATTGTATGTACCCGTCTATCCCGGTATTATTTTTCACGCTGTATAAAAATCCAGCGAAAAAATATTTACGTTCCGAAAGCAGCTTAGCTATCTAGTAACGCGGAATATGAATACCTATACATCGGCTTACTACATTATACTTTATGTAACGTTGCAACTGGCAACGCGCTATTATTAGCCAAGCAATTTCCTAATGGCTCGGACCTCTTATTCGACGTGGTCCGGGAATAGACTGGGACTCGACACAACATGGACTGGTTTTTTGTCGCAATTACGGTTAATTGACAGCCGGAGGAATCGTCTGCTTTCACTCGTCCCATAGTCGAGCGTTTGGACGTCATGGCGAAAAGTTAGTCGTAACGTGGTATAGAAAGACATAAATATCGAAATTTAATGATTTCATAAATACCGTAAAACAGTCCAACTGTCAATGATTTCATACCGTCAATCTATTCTAAGTCTTTTACTTGAAGTATTTCGTATGTCATTTTGTTTCTTCAGTCGATTTTCAAGTAAAAAAGTCGCATAGCATGCCGTTTATTCCTGTCGCGGGAATAATTCCGTGCGAGCGTCCATTACTGGCGTCTACGTCGGCAGTGCGCATGCGCGGTACTGCTAGAGTCAAATCGACGACCGAAGCGAGCGTTACGAAAATAAAAATTATTATCGAGAGGGTTAACGAACCCTGACGATACTCTGTAAAGACGTGTTGATTAAAAAACGTCGTACTGAGAACGCCTGGCGTCCAGTTTCGAAATCGAGTGCGATTAGTTGTTTGTTGACGTTTAGCGGGAGCGATACGGAATGAATCAACCGTCGCGTCACTTTTGTACTGCTGAATGAAAATCCTGAACGTGACGTTCGCTCTCATTTATAAAGCTTCGTTCGCATTGAGGAGACAAGACACGAAATTGAGGGAAATAGGTTGTCTCGGTAAGTCGTCTCTTGGAAAATTAAACGTGTCGTTGGAAAATCTTTGGGCTGAGTGCTCTTGTCATACTTCGTAAGCCTCGGGACGTTGTTTCCCCAGTTTCAGAGTTCCCTTCATCATCCTTTTGTCACAGAAGCCTATTGGCCAAGACGTAGACGTTGAAAGTCCCAGATTTCATCCTGGAACACTCATTGTTAGATGTCAGCCTTGACGTAATCGTTAAACGGTCGCATTCGAAACGAATAACGCGACGAATGATGTCGCTCCGAGCCGAGTGACGTGAAGTCGTTAGAGCGACCTATTTTTCCTTTACTAACCCTATATAAAATTTAAGGTACTCCCCACATCTAAATAATTGTTTGAAAATCCTTTATTATCAAATCCATAAACTTTTTTTGACAAATAACATTTCTCAATGGGCAGTAAATACGTATGAGCAATTTTCTTTTAAAGTGAGAATCCATCCTTACGACTATGGGTTGAGTGACCTCGTGACAACAGCCACCCACGTCGACATCTGCATAAGAATGAAAGACCGACGCCGATAGCGTCGGGACGCTTTTTTCCCCCGGCAAGCTTTAAATAAATAACATAGTTTTACGGCACACCAAGATCCTTAAACCCCGTCCTCATGAATATCTTTACTTCAGAAACGAACCTTATTTTCCCAGCACACAAGAACCCTACAAAATATTCCGTAAGCACTTTAGTCCATATACGAGATCACACTAACAGATTTATCTATCTCGCAATTATATCAACGTCCTCGAGGACGGATTCTATTTAAGGAGTCCTTGGGAAATTGGCGACAGTCGCTAATTAGAAATTAGATTTATCCAGGTGATCTATTATGTCTAACTTACAACATTGGTACACCTACCTAACCTATACTCTCCTACCGCACGCTCTAGGAAGCCAGCTTAACTTCCGCAACCAGGAAATCCAATAGTCCTTTCCCTGTATACCCTGGCATCCCCCTTTCTCTAAGAATATTGGCTTCCCAGGACTATACAGTTTCCAAGAGCGTCCGTGCCGCGATAATGCAGAAGTTCCTGCGATGATACTAAGCACCCTTGAATCCTTCGATTTTACAAGAATCTCTTCCGTCGACCTTTGACCTTCGTTGCTATATTCATTCATGAGTTTCCAGCACGATACCTCTTTAGACTTTACGCAGATATTGACTTTCCTTTATTTTTTTTTTAACCGGCAGACGACAAAACAAGCGAAACAACATGTCCGTCGGCCTTGCACGGATCGTCGGGTAATCAGTTGGATTATTAACGAGCGATATCGCGCGCTCGCTCTATCGCCTAGCAGTCCTATTATTATGATCTATCGGATAGAACATGCAGCTGGCCCTTCTATACCGTAGGGGAAGGTCGCTACTGTTGTTCGATGGTTATAATTATACCCGTGACCCAGTAGATGGCGCGTCGACGCCGTTTTCAAAGTGACGCCTAGAAAAGAGAGAAGAGGCATTGAATAGAATAAATTTTACAGAGGAGTACAAAGCTGAACTGTCAACGATCTATTCTTAGTAAATTTTTAAACTGACTGTATATACATTGCTATTGGCATCTGAAAGAAAATATTTAGGTTGCCAACAGTACTGCCATCTTATCTTCCATTACCCATAACACGTCTCTTGTCATCCATAAATTAAATTTCTCATCTAATTCCTATTGTCTTGAATTTATTTTCAGGGCACAAAGCTATGGATCATCATGGAGTACCTGGGCGGTGGCTCAGCCTTGGATCTCATGAAAGCCGGCAGCTTCGAAGAAATGCACATTGCCGTCATTTTGCGCGAAGTCCTCAAGGGATTGGATTACCTGCACAGCGAACGTAAATTGCATCGTGATATTAAAGGTATATCCACACTGTACCGCCGAGTATCGATGTACTCTTGATTTAAATAATAAAAGACTAATTCGTTATTCTTTACTTATTTCAGCCGCGAACGTTCTCCTCAGCGAGATGGGCGACGTGAAGTTGGCTGATTTCGGTGTAGCCGGGCAGTTGACCAACACGACAAGCAAGAGAAACACTTTCGTCGGTACCCCGTTTTGGATGGCGCCGGAAGTCATTAAGCAGTCAGCCTATGATTCGAAGGTAGAGGAAGACAGTTTTATAAGGAAGCGTAAGAAGTGGAGTGACGTTGAATTATTTTTTTTTATTAAACTTCCTCTTCCTATACTCACTTCAGAGACCGTAACATCACGTACGGTCACGTTTTCATTAACACCTTGTTAACGCTGTGCTCTACGTGTAACGCACTCTCTATTTTGGTGGTCAGGCTGACATTTGGTCGCTGGGAATCACGGCGATAGAACTTGCCAAGGGCGAACCTCCGAACAGCGAGCTACATCCCATGAGAGTGCTCTTTCTTATACCGAAGAACAATCCGCCACAGTTGACTGGAAACTACACGAAACAGTTCAAGGAGTTCGTCGAGGCCTGCTTGAACAAAGATCCGGAAAACGTGAGTGTCTTTAGAGATACGTGAGTCTCCGATATCCTGCCAGAAGCAGAAGTACAAGTTCCTCGTGAACGTTTTGAAGTTTCTGGAGCACGAAGAGGAAACGATAATATGGAATCAATTTAAATACACTGAGTGACGTACCTTCGCCAACCAATGGGGACTCGCTCAATTAATTACGCCAGGCAACGAAATTCATAAGGATAATTGAACGAAGCAATAGCCTGCTTTTAACTCTCGATTAACTCTTTGGTTATACGATGTTTGGTAATGATGAAAAATTATTTCTGAATAAAACGTAGTACAGTTTTATTGAATCTGGAACTTCTGTCCACGAGTAAATTATGTGGACCTGGGAGGAATGTTTGATATTGTAAATGAAAATGAATATTCGCTGTATGGATTATCCTTGAGGATTTTGTGGGTAATTGTATACGGGATGGGTTGACGGTATTGATTGACCTTATAGGAATCGCATGATCGATCAAGCACGAGACTCGTGGCGGAAATGACATGACAGGATATTCGTTACCCGAGTTGTTACGGGGATGATCATTATGTCGATATGTCACTCATTTGTAATCCTCTTGCGCAGAGACCGACGGCCAAGGATTTGCTGAAGTTCCAATTCATCAGGAAGGCCAAGAAGAACTCGTATCTCATCGACCTCATCGACAGGTACAAGAAGTGGAAGTCTCAGCGTAGCGAGGAATCTGAAACGGAGAGTGAAAATTCAGATTCGTAAGTGTCACGTGATAAATTTTATTTTTAAAATTTAATTTCAATTCTCTCCTTACATGTATGTATATGCTGGTTTTCATTTTGATCCTCAGCGAAGAGTCCAAGCAGGATAGTGACATGGATGAACCATGGATAATGACGGTGAAGGGTCCGCATGGTGTTAAAGGGTCCGTTCTGCCAATGCTACCGTTGGATGATCAACCACCTTCGCTAACCATAACACACACTCCTAATCACAGATCATCAAATCACAATCAATCGCAAAGCAAACCTCATGCTAATGGAGCCTCCAGGTCACCGCCAAAGGAGTCTAATTTAAATCATTATAGAACCGACTCCAGGGACTCTAGGGAGTCGAGAGAGTCTAGGGACTCGCTACGGGAAGGCCAGTCTAAACACACACCGGTACGTTCATTTACACTGTACCGTTATAACTTATTAGTACTCTTTTGAAATTGTGGCCTTGTGCACCATTGATAAATAACCTGGTTTTTTTCTGATGGGAGGGAGAAAAATATATAAAAAGTATTGTGTCTTGTATAAAAGTTTCCCAATCGCACGTGAACTATTCATTAATCATGAATAAGTGAAACGTGCTTTTCATATCCTGATTATTATCGACTGGGATCGTTTAACGATATTTATCAGGGGATCTTGGATTCTTCAAAGATATCAGTAATTCGTTATTGATTATACATAGAATTATTCTTCTTGTATTGATACGTTGGATAATTAAATAGCCTGTGTTTTTTTTCTATTTAAGTCACGTCCGCACGAGGCAGCACCTCCGCCGCCGGTGGAAACCCGAGAGAACCGCGAGAATCGTGAAAATCGTGAAAACAGAGAGAGTCGGGAATTCCGTGACTCTAGCAGAGAATCCATTCAGAGGGCTCCTACCAAGGACAGGCGCGGCGACGTTCAAGAGAGTAGAGAAAGGGATCGCGAGAGGGAGTCCAGGGAAAGAGAGCGTGATCGGGAGCGAGAGAGAGAACGGGAGAGAGATAATACACGTGAGAAGAGAAATAGCAAACCGGAAGTTCCGGTGGTACCGCTGGTCGACCACAGGGCTACCGAAGAGAAGCAGAGACCTAGAAGTTCTCAGGAATTGAAGCATCCTCGAAGCGCAGCACTCTCTGGTGTTATTCTACCGCTTCTCTCAGAGGTGATAGACGATTTATAAATTATTCAATCAATTTTTTCGTATTTCAAATCGTCAACCGTCATTTCTTTTTATTAAGGACGTAACTGATGCCATTGCTTAATTAATCTAATCAGTTAGAGTCTCTTGTGTGATAATACAAAACAGCTCTGACAGCTTAACACGAGGGATCCTGTAGTAACTTTTGTATGCTTTCCAGCTACAACGGAAGCATCAGTACACGACGAGGGACAATAATGGCGAGGGTGGTAGTGGGGTTGGTAGAAACGGCGGTGCGATAGACGAACTTCGCGGTGCTTTTGAATTGGCGGAACGCACGTCGCCTGGTATGAGCGAAACACTCGTCCGGGAAGTCCTGAAGGCTTTGCTTCCTGCTAATCATTCGGACGGCCGGCTATCCATGCTCATGGACAAAGTTACTTTAAGGTACCTATAAAGAAGTATTTTTTCTTAATATTAAAGCTCTGTAGGGTAGTCGTTTTTTAATATAAAAATTTATTATTTTTTCTTTTACTTTCAGGGACACGTAGGGACGCGAGCGGGCGAGGGTTCGCAAGAGATTGTGGTCCGAGAACATCTTAACACTCTAACCTATCATTATCCTCTAATTTTCCTTTAATTACCATTATTCATTCGCTCTAGAACGAAAAAGATCTTTCTCGATGATCGCTTCTTGAGAAAGATTCTGATGGTACAGGATAATTCACTTTCAATGTGCGACAGTCTAATTCGGTGCAGAAATGATAAGACACAAGTACAAGTAAACCAATTGAAAAAGAGGGAAGAGTCGGTGGCACATTTACAAAAGTTTTCCTGTACTGTCCAAATTAAAAATCGCCGAAAAAGAGAGAGAAAAGAAGAAACAAGCCAAACCGATTCGTTTCTACGTCAAACTATCTTCCACAGTTGTGACGAATCAGCGATCATCCAGCACGTGCATATTGATCGTTAAGAAATCGTACAGCGTGAACGATAGCTTAATTCGTAATCTTCGAATTGCGAATATTCGTTGACATGTTCTTGCCTCAATCGTCCGGAGTTCACGTTAGGCGGATCATAAAAAAAATACTAATTCTACCGATCTTTGACCTTTGTACGAGAGACAGCTTTCTCGTGGTAGACACTTTTTTTTAGAAATGATAGAGATAAGTGATAAACGATAACGAAAAAGCATAAACCCGTAAAGGACTTCCATGATAAGTCTTTTTCCGCGTCCTTCTTCGAACGCGATGGAGAAGAGCGTCGATAAAGATAACACAAAGTACCAGGATAAACGAATAAATAAATGATATAAGTAACCCAGGTGATGATAATACTGTCCACTAGCAGGATCATTATGAACGACCTCTAGTATATCCAAGTGGGGTAACGTACTGTAGTCTCTAGTAAGACATTCGCAGGACATAGCGCCACGTAAAACTTAATGCATACGCGTAGAGTCAAGAGAAAGTTAGAACGACGAAAGATACGAGTAACACGTAGGACGAAGTGTGGCGAGATTTTATTCTGAATTATTTAATGCGTGCGAGGATGTGTAGACTCCGGACGATAACAGAGAAGAAATTCAAAGAGAGGTTCCTGGCCACGTTCGCCAGGTTGTCTTGTAAATATGTATGTAGCACGATAAGATAGACTTATTGTTCTAACGGTCGACCGTCTCCAGGGTAATTGTATTTGCGAGGATCAGGAAGCGACGCTCGTGTAGTGAATCGTCTCTTCTTCGACGAGTCAAATATTTAGCTGCTGTGAATAACTGGATCGAATTATGTTGGCAGCCGTTGTAGATATGTAACCGGATATCCTGTCTCGCTTCGAGTAGTACAATAAATAAGTCTGCCAGTGGCGTTTGGAAAGTCAATTATGCGTGGAGCTGAAGGAAAGTGGCTGCCCAGCGAAAATGTTCCATTACATTTGTCAATTCTTGTAACGTTTGTACTTTAGTTTTCTTCTTCTGGACGTTCGACCGGGTCTAAGTAGACATTACCCAGGGGCACGGTGACTCTTAATCCACATTGTTTGTAAACTAATGTATTTTATAATATATAGAGAAATTCCTCGTGGCAGAGAGTGTAACGTTTTACGTTGCTTATACATTTGTTCTGGACGAACTATGAACCGCCTTGTATGAAAGGACAGTAACAGCGGTAGAGTGAGATTGTTTGTATGAAAGGGTGGGAGAGAGAGAGAGAGAGTGTGTGTGTGTGTGTGAAAGCAGCTTTGAAAAACATGGAAACAAAAAAAGAGACATAGAGAGAATGTTTATGCGAAGAGTAGTATATTCCAAGAGTGAGAAAGAGAGAGAAGAATAAATAAACCATATTGATGAACTTAGTTGTAAAACTGGTAAAAGAAATAGTATTGATCTAGTAATGGACAAACGCGTACACGACATAAGATATGCGTTTAAAAAAAACATCTCTATGGTTGATACAGATGAATCGAAGAGAGGGAGAAGAAAAAAGATAACTCGAGTACACAATTAGATAGTTTTATTCCAGTCGCTGTGAACCTTCGAAGGAGGAAGTTTAATGAGTCGATAGCTCATAACTTACCAATAACTCGAAGACAAAGAATATTAACTATAGACATTGCGAATCCTCCCAAAATCCTTTCGTTACATTCATTTCCTCCATCTGCTCTTAAAACTATCCCTTGAAAAAAGATGAATATATATATAAATATAGACAAAGTTTTACCCTTAGTTGGAGGAAAAAAAAACATGCGCTATCGATTGCTACGTTAATTATTCATTAATCAATCCTATTGTTAAACTATTAATTATTATTCTTTCTACGTTGGGTTAGGTTTTTATTTCTCTTTTTATTGTCATTCAATTCTTTCGCATCATTTCCAATCATTTGTACTGTTATTGTCGGATCTCGAGAACGCAATCCTCCACGTTCGCACTCAGTAATCCTCATTGACGCTGCCATAGAAATCGTGCCACGGTCGCGCGCGACGAAAGTCGCAGACGCATGGCCAACGCGTACATGAAAAGTCATCCAAAGAAATTACAGAGTCGGTAGATCTGGAACACGCGCGAAAATGATCCACGTCCATGATGGCTACTGCTGCTATTATTAATTAACGCTGTCGCTGCTGCTGCTGAGCTAAAATTCTTCTCAAATTAGGGCAACAGTTTCGCAAGAGATTTGCGTAATAGCGACCGATCTCGCGTCCATCTTTAAATGGTAATTAATATATATTTACGCGTACCGCATTAAGGAGACACCTGAGATAATTAAGCGTGCGTTTCTCTTACGCTAAACAGTCTAGTAAAGCGTTATTACATGGCCCGATGTACGGCGTTGATTATGTAATTTGCAAAATTGTAATTACTACCTATGGCTACTATCCCTAAGTCTTATAAGAGTATTTAAGGGTTGAGTTTTCGGATACGGAGACACTGGGCGTCGGGACGACCAGCGTCTTTTATGGACGAACAAGAGTACTAGCCACATTCATTATTTCACATATTGTGTATATTGCGAATCATTTATTACATTTATCGTGTGAATCTTTCTTATAATCCTCTTTTCCTTTTGTCTCTTGATCTTCAAGCGTTTTTCGATCATCGTGCGAAGCGGGGGAAGATAAATTTTTAGGAAGAATCGATCTTCTCTGTTTTTTTGATTTTTCTAGACATAGCTTTTTAAATCTTTTCTCTATGTGGCCATTATCGCGATCGTTTTAACTCGGCGAAAAAGATTGTATTTTTTCTTTGGATTTTAGTTTTTGTTTCTTTCTTCTATTTTTCTTCTCCTTATCTTCGTCGCGCACTGTATTTCATTGTTTTTCGAGTGCGTCGTAATGCTGTGATGATTATGGACTTTTTAAAGTAATTTTATCTTGTTACGTTTGCAAATAATGTTTTTCTTTTTGATTTACACGCGAAATGACGTACTATCGTGAAAAGGCATTAGTATAAATCGGTTTAAGATATTTTGTGAGAATTGCAGATGCGATTATTGCGACGCAATCCAATCCGAATTATATGTCCCAATTGTATCCAGCACTCTTTCTCTGTATCATATACTCTTAGCCACTACTTATAATTATTCAACGTTATAACAATTGTGGTAACAATAATATCGACGTAGAATATATATATTTTTTGTATTTTACTTCTACCTTGGCTGCGTTGGACTGTATTATATTGATTGTATGTGGCATGCCGAGGGCGTGTACAAATATGGAATAAACATTACATAAACTCAATATTGACAGAAATCGCTTTCATGTGTCCAATCGATTTAATTTATCAAATATATAAATTAGAGCGCCAGATTGCGCTGTTAAGGATCTGCGGTAGTTCCGGAAAATTCCGTTAGGGAATACATACATAGATCAGAGATGAGTATGGAGATGCACAACGCTACGGTTTTAGGCGATATCAAAATCATGCAGCCAAATCGTAACTGCGAGTATGGAAGTAAGATTTTGTGATCATCGCCTCCGTCGACAATGCGAATCCCGCCATAGCCGTAGCTAAACGTGAACACGAACGTGAAGCTTGCCGGGCAGAGGTTCTCCGCTACTCACCGCTGGTTTTCGAAGGAACCCTTAGAACGAGGCCGGGATATAGAGAAATTCTCAAGACCTATTGAAAAAGCCTATTGTTGAAACATTTTTAAGACATTTTTCAAAAAGTGCATTGCCAACTTGACACCAGTGTAGCACCTCAATTTTTAGTAAATATTATATGATCTTGCTTTACTTTCAAAATTTGTTAAAAATATAAAATTGAGACTAAATGAAAATCTTGCAGAATATACGGAGTAGATAAAAATTGAATTGAAATTGTAGAATATCGAAAATAAATAACGTTCAGATTGAGATATAAATAAATTAGGTTTTGGAGTATTAAAATAATTAATAAAATCAATAAAGTAAAATATTAACCCTTAGAAATTGTAAATTCTGGCTAAGCATATTTAAAAGTACTGAAAGTTGTCCAAAATTGTGTGTGCGCAGATTCGTCGCGCAGGGCTCGGCGAGTGGGAGGAGGCGGATGGTGGTGGGAGCGCTCGAGGCAGCGCCCGGACTCCCAGCGCTCATTCTTCCTCGAGCCGGTCGCCTATACTGGTCTCTTGGAAATACCCCTTAATTTCATTCCCAATCTTCTTCTATTACTATTTTTATTTCTTCTTTACTTCCTCATTTCTTTATATTTCATTCTTTACTTTCTAATTTATCTCTTTTCTTATTTCTTCTCTACTTTTATACCCCTATTCCATACTTTTCTACTTCTTAACTTCTTTATTTCTATCTTCACTTCTGTATTCTCGTTTTACCCTGTTCCCTTTCAATTTCCATTGTGCTTGTCTTACATTTCCTATTCCTTTGGTCGGGTCGAGCATATTAATTCGAGTAGTCATATATGGGCAGTCACCCTGTTAGTGAAGCTAC
>JAYRCB010000101.1:0-107227 GCA_036026315.1 Trachelus stipa
GCTCAGCGGATGAGGCGGAAGGGCAACCCCCGACACCATGGTCTATACGTCTAGCTTCACTAACAGGGTGACTACCCTTATATGACTACTCGAATAAATATGCTCGACCCGACCAAGGAAATAGGAAAAGTAAGACAAGCACAATGGAAAGTAAGAGGGAACAGAGTGAAACAAAAAGATATAAAGGAAGATAGAATTTAAAAAGTTAAAAAGTAGAAAAGTAAGGAATGGGGATATAAAAGTAGAGAAGAAATAAGGAAAGAGATAAATAAGAAAGTAAAGAATAAAATATTAAGAAATGAGGAGGTAAAGAAGAAATAAATATAGAAATAGAAGAAGGTTGGAAGTGGATACGAGGTGCGATTCCAAGAGACCAGTATAGGAGACCGGCTCGAGGAAGAATGAGTGCTCCGAGTCCGGGCGCTGCCTTCGGCGCTCCCCCCACTCCCCCCCACTCATCGAGTCCTGCGCGACGAAGTTGCGCGCTCACAATTTTGGGCAACTTCCAGTACTTCTGAATGTACTTGGCCAGGATTTGCGATATCTAAGTGTTAATATTTTACTTTATTGATTTGTTTAATTATTTTAATGTTCCAAACACCTAATTTATTAATATTTCTATTTGAATGTAATTTATTTTCGATATTTTCTACAATTTCAATTCAATTTTTATCTACTCCGTATATTCTGCGAGATTTTGATTTAGCCTCAATTTTATATTTTGAATAAATTTTGAAGGTAAATCAATGTCCAATAATATTTAATAAAAATTGAGGTGCTACACGGGTGTCAAGCTGGCACCGCACTTTCTTAAAAATATCTCAAAAACGTTTCAACAATAGGTTTTCTCAATAGTTCTTGAGAAGTTCTATAGTTCCCGGTCTCGTTCCAAAAGTTGCCCTGGGAACCAGCGGCGAGTTAGCGGAGAACCTCTGCCCGCCAGGCTACACGTTCGTGTTGACGTTTATCTCGTCTACGACGGGTTTCGCAGTATCGACGGAGGCGATGATCACAAAATCCTACTTCCAGGCTCGCCGCTACGATTTAGCACCATGATTTTGGTATTGCCTGAAATCATAGCATTGTTCATCTCTGTCAGTCAGATATGAGAAGGCCGCGAAAGCATGCTAAATGGCGTGCTATAGCTATGGCGCATTAGTCACTTCCTTCCTCTTCTTAGCATGTGAGCCAAAGTCTAGTGTCGAAGCTTTTGCAATTGAAAAGATTGATAGTAAAAAGAGAGAATATTCCATATCCGTTGAGTCGATCGTGGTACGCGAATTCCGCACTATCCAGAAGGTGCTGCCCCCTTGAGCGGTGAAAAATCGAACTAAAGTATATCCCACATAACACGAATTTCGAGACTTATTTAAAAGCATCTAATTACCAACTCAAAAGAATGTCCCATAACAATCCAACAGTTGTATAACAAAATAAAATTCCCAAAACGTGAATATTTCATCCAACTCTCCAGGTAATAAGTTTTTATCATAGAACAGCCGGTACATTAGCTCAATATTCCTTGTACCAATTGCCGATACAGAAACTATCCAGATTACTAGTGCTGCGTCGGTAACTAAGTATTAGACTAAAAAATAATTTTCAAAAATGAATTAAATTTCTATTAAAAACCTAAACAAACTGATATACGATAATAAATAATTATTATCCAAAAAAGATAAACACCAAATTAAATCATCAATCAAAGACAATCCAATCGCCACGTATCCGTCCTGATATAATCATGAGTACGACCTTGTCCACGATACGAAGAAAAAGCTGAAAAAAAATATCTTATCCAAAACAAGGTTACGCACATCGATCGACGTCAATTGATTGATCATTATCACAGGCCTTTAGCGAGATCGATGAACGGTATTGATACGGATAAAAAAAATCCGTCCTGAAATTTCCAAATGATGTATTTGACTAGCACTTTGTACCAATGATAAATTGATACCAAGTCCATCGTTTTTATCATTAAGAGACTCGTTAAAGTCTCGGAAAATTTATTGATCCGCTATTCACACGTTGCCAATTAATACTTCGATACTTACGCCCTCGATATAATGAATGAACCAGACCCCAAAACTAAGACGAGGAACGACTTGGATAATTAAAAAAAAATTCTAAATTCAAGATGACGATTGCCAAGGCAAGATAACGAAACTCAGGACATCGTATGCGCTGCACACGATGCTCAACTCACGGGCGTCGTGACGGGAGCCAAAAAGTTTAATGGATTTAACCTTACGCGGCGTCGCGCCACCCGAGCAGATGGCGCGGCAGGGCTGTCAGGGCGGAAATTAATTATATTTGTTTAATTTCAAGATGAAAAAACCAGCTGCCATGCCGTTACATCGCCTACGTTCGGCGTTTCCGTAAGACTTTAATTTTTACATATAAATTACACCAGGTTACCTTTGCTATATGATTTTTGCACATGTGGACAAAGACTGTGGACATGCGAATAATGATAATTAGTTATTAGAATGACAGCGATGCTTACAAAAAAATTTTACATATTCATAATGGATTTTTTTTTAATTCCAAAGAACAACAAATAATATATTATACTGTAAAAAAATATTATCTTGCACGTTGAATCGACTATCTACTATGAATCATTCTCTTAATGCATAACAGTTAATTTGGTGGAGTATAGTTCAATTGGCTGTATACTGTAATATAGTTATTTACTGTTTGCGCAATTTTCTATTGGCATTAACGGTAAATGCGATTAGAGTTTAAATTTTTGAAATTTGACAAAATCGAAGTAATTAAAAATATCTGTTATGTATCGCTTCAGAATTTTTATCTCTTTTTCTTAGCTTTATGAGATCTCGTAATAAGACAATTTTTATACACTTTTCAAACTTTGGATAAATTTGGGTTATGAGTTGTATGAAAATTTTTTTATTTTCAATATCTTTACAAGGTATGGCGATAGCGATTGAAAAATTCTTTTATACTTATCTGTATAATAATAAGTGTGGCAGTAAAATTTATAAAAATTTTCACTGTCCGAATAAACATTTTACCTGGGTAGCTGCAAAATTATTTTCTATAAGACACCTTAGTCTTGTACGGAATTATTTTTACTGACAAACAATTTACCTGACCCTAGTACCAAAATAGGGGTGCACGTGAGTGCCATAAATATTAATTATAATATAAGCAAGATGGTAGCGTTAAGGAATTTAGGGAAGATTGTATAATGGCGGTTATCAACGAAAGGTACAGATATTTGTATGAATAATATAGAACCGAAGAAAGTTTTGGCGTAAACAATTTACCTGGGAACCTTAACCTACAGTATGATTATGAAAATAATCCCTTGCCTAAGAGACGCTCTTCGTATCAGATTAGTATAATAAATATAATACCAATTAAAATACGTATCTTTTATACAATAAAGATAGGGGCAGAAAACCGATAAATTTAAGCCATTTTATTTATGTAGTTTCGAAATAAGTCGTAATGAAAATATGAATAAAATTATTCAAATTTTGTCAACGTATATCGTATACTAATTATATATACCAGTGCATATATATATTTTTTCTAGAATAAGGACAGGCATAGAAATCAATAAATATAAGTCATTTTATTTTTCTAGCCTCGAAAATAATAAATTGTGAATAAAAATATTCAAATTTTATCTACAAATACAGTACGCTTAATTTTATATATATATAGTCTACATAGTGTATATGAAATTGAAAAAAAAATATCTGGTTCAACTCACATTTTGGATTCATAGTGGTATACTCGAATCTAAAAAAAAAGACAATTTTTACTTGAGTTTGAATTATTTAATTATTTAAAAATAATCTTTCATCCACTCGATCATTAATTCAGATATTCTGTCTGGTTGAATTAAATATCTATAATTCGAAAGCCTGTTTTATCGTTTGATTCAGCGACGGTGAATTTCAATTGAAACGCGGTCACCAGTCTGCTGCCTGTTAACGCTTATTAAACGGACATTACTCTCGTAGTTGCGCGAACAATAATTGTCCCCGTTTTTCAGTGACAACGAAAAGTTACTGTGTTTCGTTGTTACGTTATTACCAGCGTCGCGACGCCCTATGTCGTAACGCCCACTTCGCGCGGTAATAGTTCCCCACGTAATATATTTCGTGTAGGTCAATATTATTCAGCATCGTCCCTTTATCACCTTTTTGCCATGATCGATCTCGACGGTCCGTTTAGTACAAACTGTACCAGGTTCGATCCCAGGACAGGAAACTTTTTTTTTTATTAAATAATAAAACCAAACAGCCACCTGGTTAATAAACAATAGAAATCCAAAAGCATAGAAATAATGTACGTATCAATGAAAAATAACGTTGAACCACTTTTGCCACGACGTTAAACTGAAGTTAAAGAATCTATAGTAATTATTAAAATTCATGGAAAATATATAATGCCGATAATAATAAATTTATAAATAACCAAAGACGTATAATCAAAACGATAAGGCCGTATCGATTATTTAATCGCCGTGGGACAGTCCCATCCATGCATTGCATATCTCAAGTGCATAAGCACCGTGAAGTAGGCGCAGATCTCGCGAGCAATGTAGAAAAGTATGCATAACCTCTAACTTGACATATCCGTAACATAATATAACAAATCCTAAGCGTAGAGAGACCGTAGTGTTGTAAGTGTATAACAGGGAGAGGCTGCACGAACTATAGTGTAAAGTTGCACGGAGTATAGAGAGTACGCCTTATACTGTAGAATCTATCAAGAGCCTCGGTCGAGTCTCGCGCCAATATAATATAGTATACCTATAGAGAGGAGACAGTAGTAGGCTGCAGCCCGTTAGCGGCGTTCAAACTCTCCCTCCACTTAGATTGACGTTTATGCGCATGCGTCTGGCATTTCCTAGTAGCGCTGACGAGCCGACCAATAACAGCGAAGAAGTGACGCCACCGCGAGCCAATAGTCGTCTCCGACGGTGATGACATCGCTATTTTTAGCTCTTCTGAGTCACAGGATATAAGGCTGTAGGTTTAGTTGGGTGTTCACAAGTTGCCGAGACTCTGTGGCGTGTGGACGGGCTCTTGACTCGCGTTAAGCAAAAATATAACTAGGAAAACTGAAGCAAAGTGCCTAGAGGTTTTTCTCACGAGGTGCGCGAGTCTCTCTGCCTGTTACTACTGCTGTTCTGTTTATACTGTTTGGTGTCGTGAGTCATTGTTGTGTTGACAGCGGTGCGAGATGGTACCGTTTATCAGGAGCACGACTGAATTGTTCTTGACAATCGTTTAGAAGCATCGAGAGACATTCTTATGTGATATATTTACGTCGCACGAGGTTAGAGTTAACGTTATCGGAAACCGCGGCTGGTTTCGAGACGAACTTTAATAATATTTTTCTGAGATTTATCCACGGATCATAGTGCGTAGAAGAGCGTGAGTGAATAATTTTGTTTTTAATTCTTTCTACGTTCTATGTAAAATGCAGGAGAGTGGTAGAGAGTTTTGAATTTTCGATGTCACGCGTCAGTTTGCGGTTCCTCGAGTTATGTAACTGAGATCATAAACGTGAAATCAGTTAATGAGACAGACTGAGGGAGTGTGGCAATTTCTTGGAGAGCGTATCGAATTTTATTGGCCAGTGATAAGGTGCTGCAATAATTGTGAGAACTCCTATTTTTTTGTTGTTTAATATTTCATAAGAGAATTATACCGTTATCTGTGAAGAGACATTTGAACCGAGTGGTGACGTTGGTCGCTCTGTTGATTGAGGCGCGAAAAATTTGAATAATCTTGAAGGGAAAGGCGTTCTTGCTTCCTGGTGATCAACAGCGAGGACACCGATGGTGCGTAGCCACGCTATGGAGCCGACCTTCTACGAGGAGACAGCCGTCTACGGGACGACAAATCGTGAGAACGTGGGTCAGCTCAAGAGGAACCTCACCCTGGACCTCAACGGCGGACAACGTCAACCTCAGGCCAAGAGGCCAAGGTTAGGGCCTTTACCGCCAGCTCTGAACAACGCAGCTCCGGTGTTGAGTTCGCCCGATCTGAACATGTTGAAGTTGGGCTCACCGGAGCTGGAAAGGCTGATAATCTCTCAGCAGAATGGCCTGGTGACGACGATGCCAACACCCACGACGCAAATTCTCTTTCCCAAGACTGTCACCGAAGAGCAGGAACTGTATGCCAGGGGTTTCGTTGACGCCCTTAACGAGCTTCATCATTCTGACAGTTCTCAGGAACCTGGCAGCATCCATGGGGCTACCTACACCACCCTGGAACCACCAGGTAGTGTCCAGAGCACCGAGTCCCTTAGTCAGGGTCTGGTGCAGATCAAGGATGAACCTCAGACTGTTCCTAGTGTTTCCAGTTCACCGCCCATGTCGCCTATCGACATGGAAAGTCAAGAGCGGATAAAGCTCGAGAGGAAGAGGCAGAGGAATCGTGTAGCCGCCTCAAAGTGCAGAAGGCGCAAGCTGGAACGAATCTCTAGGTTGGAAGACAAGGTCAAGCTTCTTAAGAACGAGAATTCTGAGCTGAGCGGAGTCGTCCACAAGCTCAAGGAACACGTGTGTCGTCTCAAAGAACAAGTTATGGACCACGTGCACTCAGGATGCCAAATCATCACGGTACCTGCGCCGTTTTGAGCTGATCGACCATGGACGAGTATAAATCCACTGAGAACGACGCGTTCATGTAAATAATATTCTTCTTCGAAGGAGTGCGGCCCATACGGTAAGAGAAGGAACTCTTGCGCAACAAGACATAGAATCTCGTTCTGACGTGTCTCTGCGTACTTCTTGTTGAAGCAAGCTGTTTTGAGTGTCTAGCCAAGAAGTCAGTGCCGAGGGGAACGCGATCGAAGACATTTTTATCGTCTACAAATCCATTATGGGAAATGTAGATTTAATGTGAGAGGGAAAGAGTGCCTTGGACGTGCCGTGGCCATGACAGTAATTCACTGGACGACATCGAGTGAACTTGAGAGGGCTGGTGAGCCTTTACTTTTCTGCGCATAATACCTGAACGCATACGTGACGTTCGACACGGCAAAATCTTCAGTCGGGATAGTTTCTAGTGCAGAAGGAATGCCGGGAGGTATCGTCTGGCTCCATGGAGTGGGGAAGCGGTCTCGAAGGTGGGAGGCGCCGTCGGCCATTTTGGAGAACTGGAAAATTGGCGCATGCGCCAAACAAACGATAAGAGCCAAACGTTCCTTTGGCAATGTGAGGGGGAGGAGGAAGAGAGAAAGAGAGAAATCGCTTTCGAACGAAACACTTTTATTCTTTCCCTAATTATTAAGAAGGAGAGTGGAGAGAGAGACTATCAGTGTATTTTTTTATCATCATTCTCTTTTATTATACTTATTCTCTCGTTTAATTATTTTCCGCGTACATCTTTGTTTCTTCGTATCTTCTCTAATTCACTTTCTTTTATCTCTGCTATTACTCTTTTTTTTTAATATTACTGTCTACTGTAATCTTAGAGGTTTCGTATCATCATTTGTGCATCTAGTCCTGTCCGATATGCCCTCGTAATTTATATTAGACAACCAAGAGGAGGACACGCGCTAAACGTATAATTATTATTATTTTTTATTCCTAACCGAGCATACGCACTTTCAGGTGCGTATATATGCCGTAATTATATACCCGCATTACGCATATGCGCAGACGACAGACGTTTAATATTATTACGGCATGCGGCCACGTGCTTTTTGACAGTAACGCTCGTTGACAGCTGTCAAAATTTTTTTATCAGTTATTTTTTTTCTATAGTTTCTCCTGCTCGCCTACACTCTTCGTGGAGAATTCAAAATTCGAGTTATACAAGGTGGGACGAATTTTTTTTTCTCGTCCAAGTGTGCCTCTACCTGTGGCTAACGATTTTTTTTTTAATACGGTGCGCTTACGCACGGCGAAGTAAATAACGCGTGCGTGTCACGAGTAGCCGAAAGCTGATAGAAGTGAACGTTGGTCACGTTAGAATATCTATATCCCTTTTTTTAATATCTTCCTCGCTGTCTCTCCAATTCCTTCCGTCCGGAAAATACAGTCAAACTGTATTGGCAGGTCAGGATGGACTCGCGTTGATAATCGAGATTATGACAGAGAGAGAGAGAGAGGATAGTGAAGGATGTGAAAAAAAAAGATCTCGAATCCTCAAGTAGTAGCTCGTATGTGAAAATACAGTGTGTGCCTTTTGCTAAAGAAAAATTGTAAATTCCATTTTTTTTTATTTGGTCGATTTATAGTAATTTTTTGATTCAGGATACCCTTGTACCCTTTTGGTCAAAAATTCATATTTTTGTTTCGCGTCTTCTTTTTTTTTCCTTCTAATTTATCGCGAACATTCTTTCGATCCGCTTTGCACCCCCTTCCAAATCAGACGTCGCGACGACGACGCCATGGCGATTAACGATGATAAGATAACAATAAAAGCGCTAGCGTTACTGATAAATATTAGTTATAATACGAGAGTATGTATCTGAACGACGTTTGAATGTATCGCGAAGGAATGAGAGAGACAGAGAGAGGGAATGATACAAAAAAGATGAAAGTAAAAGAGAGAAGGAACGAGAGTGGGAGAAATTTGTGAAAAAAAAATGTATGAGAGTTTGAGAGTGTGAATTGAAAAAAAAACATGTGATTTAGCACGTAAGCGAGAAAAAACCCCATTAGACTATAGTGATAAGACGATAATGAGGATTATTATAATGAAAACGATGATAATGATGATTAAGATTACACGCATATAGAGTAACATAACCTTATTGAATAACGAGAGTAAATATTGCTATATTATATAATGTAATGATTATAAATATATATATATATACATATACATATAACGCATGTATAGATATATATATGTGTTATACGTTGTATACCGAGAAGGCGGAGAAATCTTTTTTTACGAATAATTTTATTTTTGAACGAAATACCATGAAAAAAATAAATTTCAATATATTATACAAAAAGTCTTTGCTGTCTATTGTCATTCATACGCCATTTTCCACAAGTAAAGATTATCCGTATCAGTTTCGTTCCTTGTTAATATTATACCTGGGTACCCTCTACGCCTATTCCCGGCCCTGACCGTCTTCCAAATTGCCATAAGCTATTATGTACTAGTCGTTAGTGGAGTAGATACACCGTAAATCAATATCGCAGCCATAAATTAAAACCGAGCAGTTTCGGCAAAGAAGCCAAAAATTTGGTAAACAATAAATGACGGGAAGATACGAAGGTCGATTTAAAGAGATAAAAAAATATATAACGAATTTTTTATTTATTTTCACCGAAGAATCCTACGGTAATTTTGCTCGATTAATATCTCGTTCAGTTAATTATGACAATTAGCCAATTACCACAATTGAGAAAAATTTCTTACGAGAAATTATCACGCGCATGTGAACCCGTCTTAGCGTTCGTCGCTGGTCCGGAGTGTTTTGGCGAAAATATTTTTAATTGTTTGATAATTCAAAAATATGGTCATCGTTTAAGTTTTTCTTTTTTTTTTGCCCGGAGATAATATTGTTCGGGACATTTATCTATGATGGATCTAAATTGAATTTGAATTTTGAAAATGACCGTTAACGTCTTCATCGCTTCTACGTTAGGCGCGCGCATGTTGCACGCAATGGTACCAATAGCGATTTGGTCGAGATCCGTAAAACTGATAATAATTATCGTGAACAGACGCTCGGTAAACAAGCGAAATAATGCGCGCGTATTTTCGAAAGTGGGGAGTCTGAAAACTTTCACCGGCAGAAATGCAGTAGCGTACCCGACAGAATACGGGGCCCCGACCCTGGTCGTCCACGAGGGACGATAGAAAAAAATTGTTTGAAAAATAATAATGAAAAAATGTATAAGTACAAAAAATAAAACGCGATCGAAGTCAAGAGAAAAAAAAGAAATTTTTAGAATTTTTTTTCTGTATTCAACAAAGACGTGCATAAGGGGGGCCTAAAATTTTTATATATTTTTTTTTACATTCTCTCTCAAGACGCCAACGTCGTTACCTACCAACGTCCGATGTACCGTTAACCACATTTTAAACGCGCAGTTGTTGCTCGACACCATTTTGTTATTTATGCACTCATCCAACAAGGCCATAATTCTTATTTCGTTTCACCTTTCAAACATACTCGCATGCCTTAAATCTTATGCGCATAGTTGGTCTATTGTCCATACACATATGTATACGTCTAGTCAGTGATGGATACGATAGTGGGTATGTCAAATCATCTTTATGAGGTAATTTTTTATTTTCATCTTTTATAAGGGCCAAGAAGACTCCTTTATCACTGGACCATACTACTATATCCCAGAGGATGATTCAAACGATATCAATTTCGGATCCAGGGGCCATCTCCCTGTGTCTAACAATGTAATAGAGTCCCCTAAGCTTTTAAAAATTGTTCTGCCTTTCAATGTCCAAATTCGAAATCGGGATTACACATCCAATTAAAAATTGGATATCGATTCCTAGCAGAGAATCGACATTTTTCAGATCGCGTAGTGCCTGGTCCACCTACATATCGCTTATTATCAATACCTTATCAGCAGGCCTTGCTTGGGCGCCTATCGAATGGGACTTATCAAGCGAATAACAAACACTCCTCCTCGCCGCCTATCGACATCACCTCTCCAGCCTTTGTTTCCTCCTCGTATCTCGTTTCGCGAGCGAATAATAATTTCGTGATAAAAATTAATTTTGATGTCAAAAAATTTTTTTCCAAAAAATTCTATTTCATTATTACAAATTTCCAACTTTTTTCACTCCACGAATAAAACCAGGATCTTTCATTTTTATTGCATCCACTAACGATCCCATCACTAACTTCGTTCCACTTTTCCTTATTTCTCTAAATTCCACTATTATACTTAGTTTACCCGAAAAAAATATTTACCAAATTTCTAGATATCAGCATCGGTACGTTGAACCGTCTTAAGTACTCCAGACTGAAGAGATTACCGATCTGGGTTGGCCAGTCTGTTTGCACGACAGGACAGGAAATCGACTGTAAAATATTTGACATTCCATGACGTATTTCCATACCTTTTGTCTATCGAAAAAAAAATAATGCCGCAACCAAACGATACAATAAATTCAATATATAATTCTAATAACGTCAAATTCAAATGCAATTATAAATTCTGAAAATAACCAGCATCCACGTAAATCCAAAAAATTTCTTTCTCACAGAGACTGTAGCTTTACCACTCCTTCCTGAACGGTAAATATATCCAACTACGAATATATATATATATATATATATATATATATATACTCACACACCAATGTTACACGACTGAAATAAGTATACAAACACTCAGACAAAACACGTACAGTCGCGCTAAGAAGATACCTAAGATATGCAAACGTATTCCATTTTATTTCGACACACGACGTTTCCGCGTAGCTCCTTTTACGTATTTACATTAAGAGTTCGTATACGTAAGTACAGCATACGGTGGTACAACGAAACTTAATATATATATATCGATAGAGCATATGGCACTATACGATTGCCGATATAAGTTAGAAGCGAGAGGTCACGGAGAGCGTAAAAAAAAATTACGGAATCAAAATGCGAATAATACGATAGAAATAGTAATCACGATTTCAAAATAGAATATGGTGGGCGTGTATCGCTTTTCTATTAGCAATTAAAATACGAAGTCGAAAATAACCTGAACTTGCCGATTAGTCGTGTACCGGGTGTCCGCGAAATGTTACGAGGGTAAGCTTTTACGTAAGTAAATGTAAAATGTATTTTTATTAAACCGGGCGTTACTTTTATCAGCCATTATTAGTTATTACAGGTTACGGTCTATTAAAAAACCACCCGCTATATGGACAGTGGGTTTTGCGCGTTCTGTAAATGCTAATTGGCATATATTTCTATGTTGCCAACGGTCGTTACTGTAGACGCTATTGAAATAGCCGTATCCATAAAACGCGTTGTATAAATATAGGTATTTTACAGCCCGGACTTAACGCATACAGCGAAAAATCGTGAGGTACCGATCGGTTAATTGGCGTGAGACTTAATTAGATTTTCCTACCGGTTTTTTTTAGATATCCGGGCGAGATTGGATAAATAAAAAAAATTTGACGAATGTACTGAAAAAAAAGAATCGCGTGAAAAAAAAGTTATATCTAAGAATGAAATTTTGGATAATTAAAAAAAAATTTTGCAAAATTTACGTCACGCAAATAATTTTTTTATTTTAATCCATGTAAACTTCCTGGATGATGATTCTTCGCATATTTTTCTATGCGCATGCGCAGACGCGTGTGTGCACTGTGTGTGGCGGCGACAAGGCGGTAAAAAAAGACGCTAATGGGACCTTGGTGTCAGGTTGAGGACGACCGCTAACGTTGGTTGCAGTGGCGTGAAGGTACTGCTTGTTGTTTTTCCTACCGTTTACCTTGGCACTACTGGAATGTTTGAAACAGTCCACTGGGAAGATCTGGCTGAGGATCTAATCGCGCTTAGAAGAATTTCTTGGTTATGTTAGACGAGACGTAGGTCAGGTGTGCATGAGGCAACGAAGCAGGAACAGCGCGTGTCGTTAGAAATGTATGACATTGTAGATGAATATATTGTATGTAAAATTATATAAAATAATTGGGTATTTTTGAAAAAAATTTGACAATGATAATATTAATTTTCTGATAGAAACGTGAGTTTGCGTACTTACCTTGAGTTTTCGAAACTTCGTGAAATCCAAAATGTATTTTCGTCACGAACGCAAAACTGACAGCTGTCGGTGAGAAAAGGCTGAATATAAAATTGGCGGGAATTCGAGTGAGATTTGAAATTTTATAAAGACCGTTACTGCCTTTCCGACATTTATCATGCTCGTTAGAAAGCGAAGCCTGACTTCGCTTTCGAGCCACGAGTTGTTTGACAACCTAACCTAAAATCCAAATAGAGCAACGGATTAAGGGTGCTTGCACAATGGTCAATAAATACGTCATTTCATAGATATGCCTGGTATACCTATATTCCATTCATTATACAATCATTCCGATCTCTGAGACTCCTTTTATGCTTTTTATAATCCATCCTTATCTCCCCGAAAATTCGGCACTCTATCGTATTACCCATAGACCGGATCACGTGACGTGCGCGCGCACAATAAAGCTAAAAACGCAGTGCGCGAAATGTAAACCTTTGAAAACAGGAAGGCCTTACGTAACAACAACAGAAGCCCGATTCATTGGCGTTTCGCATCCGGTATCGTGTGACTAGCGTCCCCAGCCTTGGACAGAAGGTTTTGTAGCAGTAGAGAATTTAAGAGAGAGAACTAAAAAAAGAATAAACCAAGTAACAAAACGAAAGAAAAGACAAAATCAAAGCTAACAATTAAAGCAATAGATTTATTATGAAAATCAAACAAAAAGAAAAGTACGTCATTATCGGCCGTTTCAAAAACTCCGTATGAATTTAAAAAGGAAACAGTCGAAATAAGTTTCGTAATTTTCTTAGAAACGCTCTTATCACTATTGTATCCAACACGGTAGTGATAACAGAGCTCTCTAATTGGTCGAAGAGACTCGAAAGGTTTTTTGACTTTTTCATTAACGTCCACAAGCTACACTTAGCACTTTGGTATAAGCATTCAAAAAAAATACGTGTATCGGCCTTTGATATATCGTTATGGCCTCGTCGGTAAAACAGAACTGACTCCTATCGGCTCCTCTTTGAACCCTATGACAAAGAACGATTTACTGGCCTCGATAGTCCCGGGCTAGGAATATAAATGTATATTATAAATTTGTCTTTTGAATGTAAAATTGTTCATGTAAATAAGCGTGTAAACAATTCGAACGCAATTTAGTTTAAAGTTTAATGGCTGACGAGGCGTGGGATTATGTAGGCCAACCGAGCGGCTATGCTTTGTGATGCTGATAAGTGCTACACGTACGGCTTGGACAGTTGTGCGCGTTGGGTTAGGTTAGGTGGGATTAGGTCTAGCTTGCTTGTGTCTAGTCCTGCCTTGGTCTCCAACAGACCACGGAACGTGTATTCGGTGGAATGCGTGTGTAAACAAAGAGTGCACGCGAAAGACTGGCGAAGACTGTCATAATGGGAGTTTGTACGACGTGTATATGTATATATATAGTGGAATTTCATTGCTGGAAATATAATGGGACAAAGGAAATCTGCATTGAATGGTACAAGAAATCGAGTATGGTGCTGGGATTGATTGACCATATGACAGAATTTCATGAGAATGTTTGGGTCATGGTGGATTTATTATTAATTTTTTTTATCAATAAGAAATTACTTATTTATCGCCTTCGTACTGTATCGACTGTATTCTTGGCCAATAAAAGAAAAAGAAGGAAGGTAACCTCGAAAGTGGAAAATGAGTGGAAAAATTGAAACGAGGCCAAGGACGTCGTTTCCACGATGTGCAATCTGTAATGCGACAACCGCAGAATTCCTCTTATAGGAAAATACTTGCTGGATTGTCTCTAACGCTTATGGGAAACACGTGAGCTGTGGCGTTGACGTATGAAATATGAATTTCTGGACGGCTGGTATGGAGGAAGGAGATAAAAGTGGCGGGTAATTTAAATTAAAAATCTAAAGTAGATCTCGCGTTACGGCGAAACGCCTAAAATAGACATGGGAGTGGTGTTAAAGGAGTTGCTGTAAATGAGGCCCCCGAAAGGCACGGCTGTACGTACAATGGAAGTGACTTATCTTGATAATGCGTGTACGTATTGCGTTTTCGGTACAGAATTACTGTAGAGTTTTAGATACGTACTAAAGTACAGTACGGTGCATAAGTTAGGGCAAGATCTAATCTGTAATTCGTATACAGCGTACAGAGAGGTCTCATAAGAATTTTTGCCTCGTACTGTACTTGGGTATAAAAGGAAGATAGAGTAACATCGAAAATAAAAGTTTCAAAGTTTGTTAACGATATAGATTCTTCGTAAATTAATACTCGTTATGCTTTTTTATTCTTTTGACGAATATTAATGTCGCTTAAAATTTCTACAGACGCACGAAGCTACACTCGAGAATTTCTCGATGGATGTAAATGAGGACTTTGTGTCGCGTCATTTATACCTTTTGAAATTCATCTCCTGGATGCGTGTTTCTACGATCCAATTAAATCCTGGTAAGCTTATGCATATATATATTTCCTCGAGAGATAAAGTCATTCGGATGCAAATGTGCAGCTGCATAATGCAACTGTGATAGATATGCAGAACGCGTGCCCTGTACCTAATTGAAGATCAGAAAGTAGGTTCCCAATTTTCATATGTAAATTTTTCATCCGGCTTTTGTATTTATTCGTAACACCATCCGGCCCTGAGCTGTTGACACGATTTGTTCCTCTCGATATTACGCGTTACTTTCCATATTGTTTCGAAAGACATATTTATTTTCCACTAAAATAATATCAAGCGATTTATCGATCTCTCATCGATCCACACAGAAGATCCATGGGATCACTGTGAAAATTCGTGAAGGAATTGGCAAAGGAACAAAAACCACTGGCCACGACTTTGCGCAATTTGACAAGGTTTCTTTTCAAATTTTCTCACGGCAAATTGCCAATAGGACGAAAACCTAACCTCGAATGATCGTCGAAACTGAATTAACCAATGACAAAGCACCGCGTCGGAAATCTCAAAAGAAACGAACGAAATTCCAGTTTTACGCTGTATTGCGCAAGTATTTTACATGCTGCTAGCACCTAACCCAACATTAACCTAACCTACAAAGTGGCAATGTGCCAGGTATTCCACACGATCACAGGAGTTACAAATCATCATTAATAGTAACCATGACGCCGTCGGATAACTATGAAAAATACATCACGATAGAATTAAGCTATGACGCCAAGAAGAAATAATAGTAAATCCCTGAGATTAAAAAAAAAATTACGAAAAAAAAATAAATCACAACATACCAAAGCAATCCGATAACCCAGGGTCCGCTCGACGCAGTCTACGTCCCTGTCCCCCGAAGCCGGAAAGTCTAGAGACCCATTTTAGGCGAGGTTTTGCAAGTCCCAACCGTATCCGCGCGACAAAGAATAGTTGAAGTTTACATTAGATAAGGCAAGTCCCGAGTCGAGTTACGTGCTCCTTGGTCAAACAGAGATTTCGAAGTAGGCTTTGTTCAGAATCGCTGAGTAAGATGCGAATTATGGCAGGACATGTCTCGGTAGATAAGAAAGAAAATCGAAGGCCGTTTCGTGAGTAAAAAGTCATCGTACGATACGATAAAAAAAAAATATATAAAATCCAAGGCGGGAAAATCTTTCAAATTTGAATCTTCCGAAAGTCAAACGTCAAGCATAACCCAAAGTGAAAACATATATTATTCCTGAACACCGGGACTGCGTTATTAGCCCGTACTAAATACACGAAACCGGGATAACCCGTAATATTTCATGGTAAACATCTCCAACGGCTGCGCATGCGCACTGGTATATCAGCACACATCGGACACCCATTAGCTTTCGGTGTATCTCTCTGCTCGATACGAAACGAAGGGTAGACGCTACTTGCACACGAGTTGACCTAGGCTTTTAACCACGTGCTCCGGTATTGCCCCTTCCCCTTAAAATTATCTTCCCCGTTCCCCTCCTTCCCCTCTCGGTCCGGTCGTCCCCACTGGAATCCTTTATCCCCACCAGGCGTCGCTCTGCCTTCTCAACTTGCGACTCTCTTATCTTTTACCGAGATTAACTCACTGCGCAGTTCGCACGTAAGCGGCCGCATTGCCGAGAGTCCCTGGAAAACAAAGGCGATGGATTGAGCGATGATTTTTCTTCATGGGAAATACGAAGAAAAGAAAATTTTTTATTCGTACTGTACCTGCGTATGCAAATCCTTCGAGACTGGATCTACGAACTCACGGAGTTCGAATATTAAAAATAAATGTAGACTTAGGTTTCTTCGCTATCGACGAAACGATAGAGACAAAATCCTCGAACGGTCTCAAACCTGTTCCATTCCTGACTACGCGACTACGTGACTCGCGTACGTATTGCCTATTTTTTTTTTTTACTTTGATCGCGCAATAATCAACAAGCCCCGCCATGGCATTGCCACTGCAGGAAAAGCGCAAGAAAAGGCAAAGGCTAAGTCATGTAAACGAGTCTAGGAAGTTTTACGTAAATTAGCAACATTTAATTGGACCAATAATCATTTATGGTAATGCGATTGAAATGCCTGACAATCCTAGGTAGATACTGATTAAAGAAACACAAGGTATAAGCTGGTGTAATATATACGTATATAAAAAGGCTGTCTATAGACTTAAATGTACAGTAACAATAATAACAATGATTTTCCTGTATACCTAAAATACGTTCGTATCACGTGATGGTTAAGTTATGAGAGTGCGTGAAGTTCTTTGTTGTTCCGTTTACCTTTTTTTTTTTTTCTTAATTGGATAAGAACGAAACAATGTTCGGATTCATTGTTCAGCGAATGACAGCTGTTTACGATCGTCGATAGAATTACCGTGGGTTTCAGCGGCATGGGACAGATTGGACAACACAGCGAGAGCGCAGTTGTTGGCCTCGTCGAAAACGAGTCGATTCGGTACACAAAGCCGGTCAGGATTTCCTCGCGATAAATCAGTCAGTGTCGCAGGAAAGTTGGATCGACGCCAAACAACATCAGCTTGTGTTACTAGAGCGCACTCTAGCGTTTCTTGTTTCTCTTATTAGCGTAATAAGAAGAGACTTCCCACTGGGTACATACATATGTATATCCCTCTCGCACTTCTCTTAAGCTGCGTCGTAAGTGCATACGCGTACGATTTGCTTGTTTGTTTTCACCGGAGAATATGAAAACAAAAGGCAGCATACTTCTGTCCGGTATGCGATAAAGTACGGTAAACAATGTCGGCCATGACAGTTTGTACTACGGAGATCAAGATAAGAGTGAAAACAGTGTCGAGTAAAAAAAAAGTATTGAAAATGAAGGAAAAAGATAAAGATTACGGGTAGATTAAAAGTATAATACAGTATAGAGAGGGACCAGTGAGGAAATCCCTGAATACGTCAGAGATAACTTGTAACGTTGCCAAATAGCCCGAGGCGTCGTTTTTCAATTTACAAAATAACACCGCGTCCTATCGCGTCCGGCCATTAGACCCGGGATACCGAAGGAAGACGGTTGGAAAATTCGCGTATAAAAATCACTCCGTTACTTTCCGTCGGCGCTAGTCGAATATCCCGGTACTGTCGACCAATCGCAGCCCATCCTCCATCGGAAAGTGAGGTTAGGACATATACTCGCGAAGCGTTAGGGGCTTGATAAATAGACAGCTATTTCGGATGGATCCAAGAAGTCAGTGGGCATCTGGTTCCCAATGAGTCGTCTCGAAGGAACCGTGGCCCAGTTTACTTCTGCATCGAGATCTTTTGGTCGCTCGATATTGACGAGCTGTCTATTATTTTATAACACGGAATAAAACAAGCGCAGAAATAGAAAAGAAAAACAATGATCCGGTTACACCTAGGTTACTCACGGAAGAGATCGTGGCCTCCGATGGTCTCTACTACGTGAGTCGTGCGAATCAGTTAGAGTCTAATAATCGTATTAGCCCCGCTGTATGGCGGCAGAAAGTTTTTCGCCTCTGAAATCTAAACAGAGGAGTCTATTTGCGTCTTCGGCCGTCTCCGGTTGGCAGCGAGGCGCGCTGTTTTCTTTGGAATTCGAGACGAGGCTGAGCGGGGCACGCGCTCGGCCCCCATTTGCGCACTGCGCATGCGCGACTAGTTGCGCGCGCAGCCCACGACAAAGATCGGCCGCAGGTGGTCCGCGAGCTTTGGATTACCAACTGCCACCCGGGTGCGCACGTGGTCCGCGCGTGAGTCGCACGGGGTTGTTGCACGAATTGAATTGACAACGCGCGAGAGAGCCGTTGTGTGTTTTTCCTCTTGGAGTCATATCTCTCTTGTTCTACCATTTAATTGGCAAAGGCATTCTTGAAACGACCTCCTTTTTTTATCCTTTCTTCTTTTAGTCCGGTCTTCTTTCTTGCTTCTACCTATGCTTCTTTTATCATTTTTTATTTTTTCTATTTTTCACCGAAAAGACCACACTCTTTGTACGCTGACGATTTAACGGAAGAATTTCACTCGGTTATTCCGTAACGAAATTCAGCATTACGTTCCTATGGCACCTAATGGGTCTTAATGCGTTTAACATTGTCGGCAACCAGATAAGACAAAGAATCTCAAGCGAACAATATACGCGTATATCAGCCCCGACTGCGTACTCGATGCTTCTACATTGTTAACGCCGCGGCTATTTTCAGTACTACCGACGTTCCGCGTCTCCCGTATATTTGTACACGCGTAGTCTGGATTTTCCAGAGTTCTCTATGCCGAGTGCAACAGGTGGTTTCCCTGGTTATTTTCAATTCTGCATGTTGCCTTATCGACTTTCCCAACTAATGATCGGCTAATCGAGCTGAAAAAATATTGTGCGTGTAGCGTGACCGTTTCAAAGTTTACGCGTAGCAACAGGTGGTTTTCAAAAGATTCCTTGTGCCCGACGCAGCTGGTATAGTAGATATCTTTCGCGGGTGATATATGTATACTTAAATATACATATATACTCCGGTCAGCCTAATAGGAACTATTCACAACTCCGTATGAATTCCGGTATAATTGTCAACGATACTGATTTTTGATTTGAATATGTGTATATATATATTTATTGTGTATATATATATTTAGTACAGTATCTGCTGATTAACTGATATTGACTGAGTAAGCTTTGCACTGCTAAAGGCTAGACTTACAGACAGTATCAGCAGCGACAGGAATCAAGATTATTTAGTGAAATTTTAGTTGGATCAAAAATCACCATAGCGACAAAAATAATATTTCTTGTTTAAATTTTTAAATAATCTTTTTTTCTCCCGCCACTATTCACACGCTGACATTTTCTCTCTTTTCATATTCGCCGACATAACAGTCCGTGTGTTTATTTGAGCGTTTCGAAATGCGAGAGCTCATTACTCTGAAGAGCTGAATAGCTGATTCTCTCAAAGAATATATATATATATATATACACATAAACACAAACATATTTCGCATCTTGAAACACGTCTACTTGTTAAAAAAGTTCCTAGCATTTTTTTTTAAGTAACGGACATTCAAAAGTGTGAAAAGCAAAGCTGCATAAATTTCTAGCAAAGACAACGACTGACGCGTAGATTATATACACGTATTTAAAATTAAAAAAAGGCCTGGCGCTCTTACCGATATTGAATTTCAAATAACGCGCGCAAGAGCGCTTCGAGTCAAAATGCAACTGCGCATGCGCGCTGCTATAAGTTTCCCATATATTACTCTTTCTCTCTCTCTATATATATATATATATCTTTTTTTAATTAAAAAGGTAAGGAAGGTAAAAGTAAAAAAAATCCTTGAAACCCAATATTATAGTCATTAGTACAGTAAAGGAAGAAGCTTTGCGGAAAACCGGTCTCAGGGTACCTTGTGGCCATTAATAAATCATCGTGGAGATTCGTCAAGGATCGGTAAGTATTGCGCAATCAGCAGGGATACCGAATAAGGCATAGAAGGCCATGGAATATATGCGCGCCAATTTCAAAATCCTCGAACAAGCCAATCCGGTATACGGATATTCGATTATCGTTCAGCACGTTAATGAGGAAATACCGAAGACTATTTTAATTATTTGAATTTAATGATAGCGCGTAATTCCACGTATACCGTACGCATGTGGTAATAAGTGGGAGCGCGTGTCTTTAAAAATGCAAAGATAAAATTTTTATTTTTCATAATAAAAAGAAGAATACCTGTGCAATTACTCAGCAAGCAATTATGATTGTTTGATACATATACGCATGAGTTTATACACGTGCTCTCTACCTATTTACCATTAAGTCACAAAGATAATTTATATTTATAACGCGAATGAATGTACGTAGAACGTATAGATATATTGAAGCGCCGCTCAATTGTGCATATATATATTTATGCACGTGTACGGCAACAGGAAGAAACTTTCTGTTTATATCGTATAAACATATACAAGTTGAAATTTATATTTAAAGAAGAATGTGATGTAAAGAAAAAAAAAAGATTTTACAATCACACATCCGGTTACGAAAATAATTCAAAAAGGATATCGGCGGTAAGAATTTAAATTTGAATATCAAAGATCCTATAAGCAGAACAAAACCTAATTCACACAGGCAGTATAACGTTATAACGCGGTAAACAACTTTACGGCCATTTTTAATTACAATTCCCATTTGAAACGTAACATGGGCTATTTTCTTGCGTAACCTTGCTCCAGTGTGAGCGCACATAACCCAACCTCAAACTCAGCGAACCTAACCTGAAATGCAGACGAACGTTAAGCAGTGGCGAACACGAAAAAAAAGTTATCCTCGAGCGTAACGGACAACGAAAAATTCCTTGTAATCCACTGTCTATAATTAACGAAATTTTCATCGGATTTTCCATTGTAAATTTCTGCAAGACGATCACGCAACTTCGCGCTCGTTCACACGTATCTATATGCACGTGTATATTTATATATGTAACATCGAAATGGCTTTCACGGGCGCGCACGCGTCACGCTTATCCCATTTGGCATTACGCCAATTTGCCAATAGCCCGCGAGATTCGTTAGATCCGGCTGGAAATATCGCGTTACACAGTTACCGACGTTTCGTTACCCATTTGATGCTAATCTTCTTAAATATTATATTGAAATTTACCTTTTTATATCGATGACAAAAGCCCTCCAGGCACTGCGTAAAGGAAACGGATTCTCTGAGGATTGGCTGTCGGCCATCTTGTATTTCGGTAAAGAAAATCAAGATAACCCTAAAGGTTCCATAACACTTTATTTCCACCCTGGTCACTGGCTTGCGCAACGATGCTTTTTCTAGACTTCGCGACACGTTCGAGTCCAAGGAAGATAAAGGCTTGCTCACAAAGTCTACAATAATATCCGAGCTGAGCCAAAATACGTTTTCCAGCAATTTACCCGAGAACATTGAAAATTTTCCTTCGATCTGTCATTGGTCGAGACGCGTAGCCTGGCGCCACTCCCGACTAATTTTTGAACTACTTACTCCAACGTCTTTAGTCACGTGTTTCAATCCCGTAGTTGTGATATCTCGTACTGCTTAGAATATTGGCATTCGGTGTGTACGTGACTTTAAACCGAAAGTCTCGCACTGGGCCCCGCTGTCTGCCAAAGCAGATTCAAGTCGCCTTCTTCTCTAGTATCCGTGTCTACCTACGTTTACTAGCGAACACGTGCTTCGGTTAACCTCGGTTAACTTCGGTTAGCCTCGCTCTCGTGCGTTCATAATACGAATCCCGTGCGTGTTGCGACGCTACGTTTACGTTTGAGTTTGAATGTCCGTACTCACGCGTGCTTCGTGAAAGTATATTGTGCATATATCATCCACGTATACGAATATATATACTGTTTACCCACATACATCGGTACGACTCTGCACCCTGGATACAGTCATCGCAGCACCTGTTTGCTCTCTGGTACAAAATTATACCACGAGCAAACAGCTAAGGATGACTTATTGTTAGAAAACACTGCAAGTACGTTATACGACAGGAGATTTCAATAGACATTTGCGTGACAGTATTTATCCGAATGACGATAGCATTGTGACGTTTTAGGTTAGATTCTTCCATTCTCGATCATTTGATGCGATGGGTATTTATTTTTGTAGTTTTTATGTGTATTTCCTGCATGTAACTGGGTTTGAAATTATTCGCTTTTGAGGTTACGTGGGCGTAACGTCGCCCTGTCAAATCAATCAGGGTATTCTTTGTGCTAACGCAAGCGTAGGATCGTGATTAGTGTGTGTCTCTTAGCGTTGACTGTTTTCTTGACAGCTTTTCAAAACAGTCTGATAACTAGGCGCTGTGGAATGTCACCCAGAGGATGATGTTCCTATGCATGAACATGGTACGGATAGACAGCGTCGACTGTGTATAAGCTATGGCGTTCCAATTGAGTGGGAGCTGCGAGGAATCTATGAAAAGCACAAAGGAAACAAAGGAAACGACTTGGGCCACCCAGGTATGATTTGGTTTTATTTAGGTGAAGTGAAATTGTGCTTAAAAATTTAACAGCGATGACATTTAATCATTTTCAATGTGATTAATTTCTTTACGCAATAGTCGACTGCGATTAAGGGTCGACGCCGTCTGACACGACGCCTTGCCGTTTATTTTTCACAAAAGCGTGATTCACGCGTGCGGCGCCGACGCCACGGCGCTCTTATCTTTTTGTGTCATTTCTCTTGCCACATCCGTGATCCTCACGGCTTACCGCCCCATGCGTATAACTTTTTTTTGTCGTTTATTTTAAATTCACGCCGTTTGTTCTGTGACCTTCACGACCACACTGTCTGTAAATCACATCGAATACGTTAATTATTGTCCATATTTCTTAAGACTTTCAATCTGTATTACAAATTTTTCACTTGCGTTACTCCATTTCTTTTTTTAGGTTAATTTGTCAGCCGAATGATTCCTGATACACGTTGGTCTTACCTTGAACGCTGCGACGCCTTGCAGTCTGCCGAGCACATTTTCTATAATTCAAAAATTTCGTTCTGCTAACTCAGGTATGTTAATTTACATTTTAGTTTAATTATCCGTAAATCTAAACGCAGAATATTGTGTTATTGAGTAAGCAGCCCCATAGACGCTCCTTAACCTTCCTGGGCTTCCCTTGAGACCGACCGGAAGTCGATCGATAAATGAAATATCCGGCCTGCGAATCAAAATGGCTGATCAGACAATGCAAAAAGTTTGGCAGAAAGTTTAGGACGACATTACAATCACCAACGCTTGTTCCTACGCTAATAAAGGAGTCTATCAATTACAGAGTTTAATACTGACCATTGCATAAACACCCATCGACCACATGGACAACCAGGAAGCAATGTTATATAAGAGCGCAAAAACTATATTGGCTACCTGGTGGTTAGGCATTTTTTTCTTATGGGGAGTTGGTAAGGTATCCCATAGCAAGCGTTGTCTAGCTATGGGGTGTCCTACTTTACTCAAACTCAAATCCATCAATAGGATCAAGTACCTGACCTCATGAGAGTATAGTTTGAGGATAGGCAATGGTGTACATTCAGTGTTCTATATTTGCACTAGAATCCATGGGGGGTACAGACCATATATAAAAGCCAAACCTTACACTGTATCCCATACATCTCTATACCTATATAGATCTGTCTGTACATTTAAATCCTATGGGGATCCTCAGTACACATCAGAGTGTGTTGCTAGGGCAATACAGTGACCCCCATAGACGCCATACCTATCTAGCAGAACGTTTGGGGTCTTTCCAACCCCATACCACAGAATAAATATCGCCGTTCCCCTGCTACCTAAGAATTCCTAATTCCTTGGGGGGTTGGCAATGGGGACCCAAGAGCGAACCCCATGAGCATATCGATCGTCGTATACCCCCATAATGGCCACAGGGAAATGCTTTAGTACAGTGCAGTACAAGAGGGGGGGTCAAGGGAGGAGAAACAGAACCCCCGTCCCATTACATGGCATCGACCCCCATGGAACATCCCTTTGTCTCCCATGGTGAATACTCGAAAAACTTTTACACTTTCTCCATAAACAGGGGGCGCCGTCGAGTTCGACAAAATCAACCCCATGAATTCCTTTCAGAGAAGTGCACAACCCACTCGCCCTTAAAACACCATAGGAGCGCCAAGTACATCTCCCATACCGCATCCACTGGTTCACGGTCAACGTGCGTGCGGCCCCTATGTGTCTGGGCGTCGGGACGCCCGGCGCCGCGTCTGCGGCTCCCTCGTACCCGTCTCGCCGTCGTTCCTAACCTCGTAAATTCAGGAACGTAACGCGTTCAAAAACTTCACTACGTATACACCCATGGTCGAGTATTCTCAAGTGCAACTATCGGTTCCTGTATATATTTTTTTTTTTTACTATACACTGGTACCAACCCTCGACCAATTATTATTTGGTATATTAATGTGACTTTGAGTTTCTTTAATTTTTACTTTTTTTGCCAAATATTATACTCACTAATTTTTTATTAAAATTTTTAATAAGGATTAAATGGATGATCGTCACTGCTTGTCTGTAGTTAGCCTGGCGGACGGGTCGTCCTGTCCGTCTCTACACGGTGTATCAGTATAACTGCATATATACGGAAATACATATACTCACGCATCAAGCAGACATACGTATATCTATTTAATTATATGGTAGAATTATCTTCAACAGTGTTGTGTCGCACAGTTAGTAACTTGGAGGATGAAACTTTCGTGTCTGTATTGAAAAGGACTTATAAGGGGTGTCTTTTAGTTTCCGATCAGTAATTACATACCAAAGATAACGTGCCTCGCGTATAAATCTAGACGATAGATCTTTTAACGGGTCGATGAACACATTTTTCAGATAAAAATCTAACGGGTGACTCTTCTTTGTTTTACAGTTGACGGTTATTCTTGACAATTATTTTTATTTTATTTTCTATCTTTCTTACAATCCCACCTTAGCGTGCTCGCCGAACGATACAAAATTTATTAAATTTGTCTATTTTTTTTTTGTCCATTCATTACCGTACGTTAAGGACACCCGGTATAGTATATGTATATATACCAGTGTCACAGCTACTTACGGCATAACTGCGTCGGCCGCCCAACTGGAGCCAACACGGCAATCATACGAAATTAACACTTGAACGTGGCTTAACCTTGTTTTAGCCATTTTTTACGGGTTCACCGGGTACGCTCGGTCGGTAAAGAAGATCCGTGTACCACGAGACAGATTATTACTAAATCTTCCCGTTCCCGTCTAGCCTACATACTTTTTAAGTACAAGTACCATATACCTACGTTACCAAGGCTTCCAAATCGTAAAATGGCGCTAACCTAAAAGCCTTCCGCTACTGTGGAGCCACCTTAATGGCTTTCGGAGAGCCAAACGGATCCTTATCATATTCCAGAGTATTTTCTTTCTAACCTATCTCACTCTCACCTGCATAGTTCATGCTTCTCGTTCTGGACTATTGCCTGATAATGATTTCTACTGGTTCCTACGTACAACGTGGCGCTATTTGAAACGGCTCTCGGATCAACGAAGAAAATTTCGTTGTTAATTTATAATTATTATTAATATTTATCCCCAATACATTGCAGCTCCAACGCTATTCTTTTCGGACAAATTTTTGTATTACATAAAAATTTTTTTTGATAAAACTAATCGTTACGCCTCATTCAAATTCTCGGGGAAAAATATTTTCCTGGTTGAGAAGAAAAAATGATTTTGAAGAAAAAAAAAACGTCTCGCCACTTCTTCGCTTTATTAAACGTAATATAATAAACCACTGAACCCCAGCTGGTAATATCCCAGTGGAATTTATAATATAGCAGCAATTTCTATATAAGCGTTCCCGCATGGCCGACCGTAAGTGCCCGGAATCCCATGATGGCTCCAGTGTCAATTCTGACTTTAATCTTCACGACGAGGTTCTCGTTCGTTATGTATATTCAGATAAACATCGGTACTATAATAGTTTATAAATAGTGGTATTACGAGTCCACGCTAATAATATCATTACGTGTCATTATGTTTTCTCGGATCCGTGCAGAAAAACAGGTTCCCACGATCGATTGTATTTTCAACGATCGACGATAGGATCGGCGGTTGCGTTCATTGATTTCATCATTGATCGAATCAGAAATTTATATATATATATACACGTGCGTGTATAGGTACGTAGCATGGCAAGAACTTTTTGCATCATCAAAGAAAAGCCGACGCGATCGATGATCATTCATAATTATATTCATGAAATGCACGCAGTGAGTTTTGCATATTACGTGGGTATCTAGAAAATTTTTTTTTTCAAAATTTTTATCACAACTCAAAATCACTATCTGGCACCCTCTTCGCTCTACGTCAGATCTACTGGGTCCCTGGTGCCATAAAATTAATGTCACTAATTTCTTCCCCAACTGTAACCATGGCCATATACTCCACACGTATAATTTGTCGGGTTCCATTTAGAAAATCAAAATTGCATCCCTTACGTAACGGTGTTATCTTTATCGGTCGATATATATATAGTAAGGATGAGAACGGCCAGGAATAAAATCACAAAGTATCTTGGACCAGCGCCTTTCTTTCCTCTCCCTCCTCTTATCATTCCCACTCAATTTTCTGATTAGAGGGTGGGGGCCATGGGGAGTCCCGAACCAAATGGTTCAAGTTAGCCTTGACATTCGCCTCCCACATCCTGCCCCGGCAACAGTGTATCTCAACCGGCCTTATCTTTGTTTTTCGTTTCTTTTTTTCCCCTACTTTGACAGCTAATCATTTTTTTTCATCCGTGCGCACGTGCTCGTTGACAGTCCACAGTAATTTTTGAGACGTCAGTGGGGGTATAAGGGGTGTTAAAATATTTTTAAAAAAATTTGTCCACAATAAGAAATTTTCATATAGATCAATGGCTGACACTGTAATTTTTGAAAATATTGAAAATATTAATTAATTTAATTAAATAAAAAATTTCATACACTTTTTTTTTATACATTTCGCGAAAACGAAGCATACCGGTTAGCTAAGGATTTTTTGGAAAATGAAAATTTCGATGATAAACAATGTCCCAGGTGTTGGGTGATTGATGGGGGAGGGAGGGTTAATATGTAACGTCAGAGGCACAAATAGGCGTGCAATTACATTAGAATAATATAGAATTATGGCACTAGGGTTGGGGCTAATTTAAATAGAAGATTAGACGTCGCGGTTTATTACCATAAGCATCCAAGGATATCCTGCCGGCTATTTCTATGCCGTCTTCTGCCGAGAATCGAAGCTGACTGTAGTACGAGGCGATGACGCCGATTGCGATACCGCCTTTGATTATTATTTTTTTTCCTTGTCCCGTCATTTGCTCGAGTCGATCGATGAAAATGAATTTTTACGTTTCCACTGGGTTCGCATTTGAATTTAACGTTCAGATGGAAGGATATTATGGGCGATATCGATTGCTGCCGATTTCCATGCGAACGACTTGGCCCTGTGGATCGGATATAGAATTTAAGGTTAGGAAAAAGAAAAATGAATAAAATTGACTGAACTTGTATTACTCTTAATTTATGGCTTTGTTGTTTAGCAGATTTTTCTCTTCAAGCCTGATATCCAATGCGGAGAAGCTGCGACGTCTGCAATTAGCACGACTAACGTGGTTCAGCGAAGAGGTCAGCGGAGTATTGGATTATTATTCGTATTCATAACATATGCGATATCTTGTATAACTCGTGTGCTATATTTATTTGCTTGATATATATAATCCAAAATGTTTCGCTCTTTGTATGGAGTAACGAGTGTTGCGCAACGCCAGACGGTTTCTGTCTGGTTAATAAATTATATACGTATGTGTATGCAGTGTTATCGAATCGTTCGATTACGTTGTTAATGGCGGAGAATCGCGTACGCAATTGAAATAAAGAAAAGTAATTGGAGAATAAAAAGAAATTTTTTTTCTCGAAATTTTATGTAAAAGTAAATTTTTGAATTTTTTCCCGCCAAAAGTAACTAGCAATCGAACTATTCGACTATCTCGATCGATCAAGACGGCGACGGGAGAAAAGCGATAACTTCACCGCGTTGAAATTCATTTCGATAAATATTCATGTATTCGAGCTGGTACCGATTTATTTTCGGCGTCGCAACGCGGAGGGAATTCGCTAGATTGCGAACGGTCGTCGACTCTTTGCAAAAGTCCGAATAGGAATTGCAAATGGACGCCTACGCGTAACAGTTTGACTGCGGGAGACGCGGTTCGAAAGGCACGGTCGTACGTAAAGGACACTGGTTACGGGCACCAGGACGAATAGGCGTTTAAAAATCTTTTGACGATTTCGTTATTTACAATTTTTCCTCGTCGTAGCTCGAGACGATCGCAGCGCTCCGAGTGAACCTGAAGCGTCGACCGTAGAAACGAAATTTATAGTTCGAAAGTTTCGCGCACTGAAGTTGGCGCTGATGCGACAGGTATATAGGATACAGTAAATATATATGTGTAGCAATCGCGTATAAGATTTTGTAAAGGTGAATTTTCATGTGCGTACGAACCTGTGCGAATAGGTAATTAGGCGCGATTAACGGTACAATATTTGGCGGGCATTTTTCAAATAAGTATTCGCAGTGATGCATTTCGGGAATTGTACGCGGAGATACACGACTATAGCCGAATAAAGCCGAATACAGGTTATATATATATATATATATATATATATATATATACATCAATCTAGTATTTCCGTCGCGCCAGTCACGTACTTATATCTTCATACAAAGTCGCTACGGCAAGGCGGTCGCTCGAGTAAATATTTAGGCTGGCTACGAAGAGAGAGAGAGAGAGAAGAGAGACTAAGCGCTGTTTTATTTCCATGATTCTCGGCCGAGCAAATAAACTGATTTCGGCAGTACTTCTCTTGGTATCATCACGGGGTTCGGTTCATTGACCATGTTGGAAATAAGTCCTTATATGTATGTGTATATATATATATAGAGAGAGAGAAATATAAAAGTTCTCTTTGTGCTTTGACTACATAGAAACAGTCTGGTTGGTCGTTAAAAAAAATATAAAAATTTCTTAAAGCGCCACTGTGCTTTAGTACAGCATTTAAGTACACTGTAGATTTATTAATCTCAGGACGTGATATATATTTCAAGCACACCCGTTGTATCTCGGAGCTTATGTCTTATACTTGCCGTCAGTGTGTAGAAAGCACAGTCTGTAACGGCGGCAAATTTAAAGGTGGGAAGGGTCATGGCTCACACCCACGTTATCCAGGTGTTCAAGATTAATAGAGAGGGAGCTAATCAGCTGCTGGATTATAAACACGCATTGGAATCGAGGATAAAATCCCGGTATACCACAATTGGATATGATTGGACCTTGTTCTCTGATGATTTTATGCCATATCTGTGAGAGACAGCATTGAGGTTTGTAAATGAAAAATATATGTACAGTTCTCATCGATACCGGGTGTCCGAATTGAGTTTGAGTGGGATATGAAAGAAAAAAAATTTTGATTTTTTATTTGCAGATATATCGAATTTGAATTTTGAAAAATTTACAAGCTAGACTCGATGCGTGTTGTACGGATCGGGCGGTTCCTTCAAAAATAAATGGAAGCCTCATGATTGGCCCTTGGGTACGAGCCTCTCGTTGGGGTGGCGATAAACTTCCACGAGATCCGATTGGTTGTACAATAATAGTTTGTATCTCTGATTGGTGGCGGTAGGCTGTCCTCTTAGTCATCGTACCGAATTTGGAAAGTTGGCCCGACTCCAATTTTCCAAAACCCTCATAAAGGGTTGTTGCTCCTGTCTTGTTATTGTCGCGCCGTGTGACAATGGCAACGTCAGATAAGTTGCTGGAAAATTTTCTTTTTTTTTTTTCTTAGTATTAAAATCAAGGCATAAGTTTTTTGATTTTTAACAATTCCATACGTTTTACTCTTATTTTTTCATCGTCCTTTGTTCTCCGAGTGGTCCTCATTCTGTCATTTGGTGTCTGCTGTTTTTGGGGGATTAATGCAATTGATTAAATGAAATTTTATTTAATTCACACACAAATATAAGACGTTCATATTGCAGCTACACTCTTGCAACATTCACTGTTTACGAGGCGAGACGAAGGTTCAGGCTAAAAGGGTCAGTGAGCCAGGGTCGTCGATTAAACTGTACACTGCTATGTAAAATAGCGTGCAACCTGCGCCATAGATGTACAAGTTACCATGTGAATGTGCCTTGAAGAAGTAGTGGACTATTAAGGATGAAGAGAGTATCCCATATGGCAATGATTGTGCAAGGATCTTCAATGCTGTTATTACTCTTGTCGAAGATAGATTTAAGTAGATATTGATTTTTAATCGATCACCAACAATCATTCTTTAAGTGGAGTCATTACGTAGAGTCATTAATTTCTTTCGCTCTCTTTCATTTCTTTAAACCATAGTGCCTAAGCGAAGGCTTTCTTGAATGAATGTAATCGAAGAAGCAATCCTTTGAAATTATTACAAGATCTTTTGTACATTCAAACATCAATAACTACTTTACTTCTACAGTCCTATCATATTTACAGAATATTTAGTAACATTAAGTCATCAATAGCTGTTTACTGTCATTCACTATACACCAGTCTTGCTTCAGTTGGATAACCTAGGAAATTTGAATATTCAAGTAGTCACAAAATAAAAATCTAAATGTATTGCTTAAGATTTTTGTGTCTTTGTATGGGTAGATGTATAATTTATATCTAAACAGTGTACTGTGCTATGTTCCAGCTGTACGTAGTCTGACAAAACTGTAGGGTCCACTCATGGTACGTAAGAAATATATTAGAACTACCAACATGCCAAAAGCATCAAAAGAACATTCTCGACTTCTAGCAACGTTCGTTCAGGCAGTAACGTTATATCTATGTCTATATGTGTTTGTTAACAGCGTTGGCGACCCAGCAAGAGAAGTGGGTTTCGAGAAGTGTTTTTGCGTCGACATCTTGGCCCGATCCAAGAGCGCCAAAGAAATGGTGGAACGCTGAGAAAAGCAAACGTGGGCGGCTCCCATGTGTGGATATTATTCTTCCGCCTCCATCGTGTCCTCCTTGTTGTCTTCCTTTTCCTCTTCTTCGTCATCTCTTTGGTCTCACCTCGAAGCCTCCGTGTAATAAATGCCATTAATTAATTCACCTTGTCTAGTATAGCCACAAAGCAAGAAAAAGAATTGTCATCTTGTTAGCTAGTGTTTTTAAATCTCCCGCCTTTGCGATCCCACACAAATAAATCATTGATACCCACTCGATATACCTTCTGCGTTTGATTCGACAGTACCACGCTCTTCTACGTGGGCTTATTGGATTACTTAAAAGCTCAGAGAATTTCGTAAAGTATAAATTATAAATAACTATAAATACGAATAAAGTATTTTTAAATCTCCCGCCTTTGCTATCCCACACAAAAGAGTCATTGATACTCCCTCGATATTTCCTTCTGCCTTTGATTCGACAGTGTCTTGCTGTTTTACGTGGGTTTATTGTATTACTCAAAAGCTCAAAGAATTTATATTATTTCTCTTTAACGCTCTTGTAAATATTTTTCAAGTTAAACTGAAAAAGTACTGTCGACGAATCGTTGCGAATCGTAACCTTTAAAGATTTTCATATAAACCAACATAACCTCACTTCACTAACCGTACACTTACACTCATTCAAGCGCATAATTGTTATCGGCGCGGCACTTCAATAGAGTGAGGTCCTTATATCACGTGCATAAAGTGTCTTTTACGGGTGCAGCGCTTAGAGTTTCTTGTATCATCGACGACAACGGCACGAGAGACGCATTCCAGCCGTTACATTAACCTGAATAGTTTCGTGCAGCATTATCGCTACGAATGCGAGAACATTTGTCTCGTCTCAACGGAATTAGGTTAGGTTAGGTCTCTCTGTTATAACCAATCGACCGAGACACCGATCGACTCACTAAAAAATATTTGTCTAGCAGCGAACACGGGTGATATTAAATACGAGAGTGGGGATCTTGCATGAAAATTGTCTATGGAAGATCATTTATATTTTTTAAATATGACGTTTTTACGATCGATGGCGCTGCCGTCGCACGTTGTAGTTTTCACGAAACTTTTAAAAAAGCCCACGAATTTCAGAGCGGAAAGAACCTCTGAGAGAGTTTAACAAGTCTGTTTGCTCTCTTGTAAACACAGTACCCCCGGGTCTGTGATCGGTGCGTCTATGGTGCATCCCTCCTTAATCCCGTGAAGCGTTTCTTTTTTTTCTAATTAACGAGAAAGACGACGATTCGTATACTCCTGGCTGTAGCTGTTGACACGCGACGTAACGTCGAGCAACACTTATTCACCGGTTTAATTTTAAACGTTGCCCCTGCGCCTGTTACGTTACGTAAGGAAGACTTCTGAAGGGTGAGCCTCGCGCAGGGTGCTCGAGGTACCCGATGATTGGCCAACATTTACGAACGCACGTTTCTGATTGGTCGGTACCGAGGGTCGGCGCGAGAGACTATCACGAGATTGGTTCTGAGAAAACGTTCTATATAACCGAACTGTGGACTCGTGCCAAATCGTGAATTTCATGTCTTAAGGGATAATAAAAGCGCAAGGCCGCTGCAAGGGTCGTATGGCGTGCTTTATGTTTTTTCTTTTAACGATCTATATTCGTTGTGCAGACAGCTTAAGGGTTTCGAACGGTAAGTGACGAGTGCAATTTTTTTTACAACACTATTTTATCTTCTCTTTTTTTCTCGATGTATTCGATTTAGATTTCATTCTGGCACGGTGGTCTCTTTGGAATATCCCTGCCAGCGGATGGATCGTTTTATTGGATTTTTAATGTCATACTTTTTTTTACGAGGGCACCGATGGGGGCATGCATGGTTGAACTATGGCTAGTTGCCGTTTCGGGTATTATGGGACTCCTGGGGTTAAAGGACGCGTGCCCGAAGGATAATGGGAAGTTCTCAGTACATTGACCCGCCATGTTAGCTGGATAGAAGACTATTGGTTCCCTTCGTCAAATATTCTACGTCTCCCCCTTATTTCATGGTGCCCCGTGTAACTCCGTTGGATGGGACAGCTGGTCGCGTGCTGACCCCCATGGTGGTGTGTGCGGGCCCCATACTAACTACGGAAGATTATCTAACGGGTGTCGCGAAATTAAATACATTATTCCAAGAGTGCTGCCAGAACTTAACGACGGGCATACAAATTTTCTTCGATAAAAATAATCATCAGTATTACGTTATTCCACGTGCGATAAAAAATCAAAAATCGTGGAAACCTATTTAAAAAAAAATTTTTTAGTGGTATAACGAAAAATTTCTTTTTTTTTGTTTTCAGAAAAAATAAAATAAAAAACGTACTACATATGTGTAACAGTCAGTGATAATGTTGCTGAATTATTTATTGGACACCCTATAGAATGACTTTAACTTCTCTTTACGTTTTTCCAGACAATGGGCTGCAGGCCTCTACCCTCTGCCATCCTTCCCCACAATCCTCAGGGTATCAACATAACAGATATCCCAGTAATACCGTACGTCATTAATATACATTAATTCGAAGTTCTACGCTAAATGCCCACGTGGCCGAAGTATGACCAGGAATTTTAATAATCTATTGCACTAAGCCTCCCCAACCTTCGCCCTCACTCCTTAATCCTTTCTTCGACGTCGTCGGTTCCCCCGTAGCGATCGTAAATTTTAGTTAAAGCCATATTTCCACGTAGGTTAGGAAGTTCGGTACCCACGGCGACAAGAGCATTATAAGAAAAATTCGACGTCGTAAGTAACGGGCATTTTTTTATCTTTTAAAGTCTCGACCGATCATAAAATACATTTCAAGCATGTAATGCCTCTATTTGTGTTCACGCGGTAGCAACCAAAAAGAAAAAGCGTAGCATGTAAAAGATAAAAGTTTTTAGCATCCTTCGAGTGATATGAAAAAACTTGACTGTCCCGAGAATTTACGTGGCTGATGATACTGTATAAATATTTTAATGGGTATTGTGTTAGAGAAATGAGTAAATTTCATAAATGGGTGACCTTTATTTGATCATCTTATAAAATTATTACGTAACGTCTGAATTAAAAAAAAATTAGGATTATCTTATATACCGAGTGCACCGTTGTTTTCGAAAAGAAACGAATCAGCGTATCGAATAATGTAAACTTTTGGGTTAAAAATCGTAACGGTAGATGTCGCTAGTAGACAATGTTTTAAAAGTTTGGCGCCAATTTCAAATTCTCACCGTTCACCGGCACCGATGTCCTCTATCGCGTACGAAAGACAGAAAATATCAGACGCGCACACGGAGTCGAGTGCGATCCTCATAAATTTCGCAGCGGCCATTTCCGTCTTGGAAAAACCGGCTTCGGGACGGAATCGGCTTGTGCCTGCAGGACGTCGCGGATGGCGGTGGCGTCGTGGCGCTCGGAGCACGATCCGCCAATAATCACGAGACGAATGACAATCGGCTTGGCAAGATGGCTCGCGAATTAACAGATCGTCTTATGGCTGACATTACATGCATAAGTTAATTCGTATTGGCGCCACGTCGTCATGCAGGATCTATAACCGCCAAGCGCGGTTATGAATGCGCGTCCCCTGAATGGCAATTTCAATGTTTATTATTCAAGGGTAAATAGTGGATATTTAAAAGAAACAACAAAAAAAGGTTAAAAGAAATCACATTAAAATATTTGTCGCAAAAAATTGCGAAGATCCAATATAAATTAAATTCTCGTACAATTAGCATAAATTTGTTGAAACAAAAAAAATTTACATGGACGTACAAAACGATACTGGCCAAAAATAAATAACTTTAATAACGCACCTGAAAAATTTTTCTTTCGGAATTTTTAACGTTCAAAAATTAAGGGGAATCCCCTGTACCCCCTCAATAAATTACGTATCGATACACAAAACGTTATCTCTGCTCTCAGAGAAATTGTTCCTGGACACTCGAGGATTTTCTCTCCGCAGGATGGTCTAGAAAAAAGAGGGGGGGTAGAGGGGGGACAGAGCAGAGGACCCCTTTTAGCATGGTATTGATTTTTTTTTCCTCCAACAACTTTTACCGTCGTCCCCTCTTTTTTCCCCCTCCTGATCCGTAACACCATCGACCCCCCACGAAAGAATTCAAAGGGGGGATCCCCGCCATTACGCTGCTAGCCATTTGTTCACTTTGTCGAATTACTCGGGCGCGAGAAAATTGCATTATGGGGATTAAGGGTTGTTCCTTGTTCGATCTATTCATAGTCTCTTCGTACTTTAATTTCTCTCTATATACCTCCGAGTGGGTCCATTAATTTTGTTTTGAAAAAATTATTACACATTTTCTCTATTGTTCTCTCAAGTTACTAGAACCTAGTATACGCTTTGCGATTGTCCATGAAAAATACCTTTTCGTATGCTGCATAGGTTGCCAGGACAAGAGGACGAGAGGCAAAATGTCTGCGGTCGCGATTTAATTTATGATTCCCGGTTAAAAGTCAAGGATTTCTTTAAGGCCCGTTCACAGCCTAGAAAAATCATGGATTCACTTTCTCGTCTACCTTTTTTGTAAAAAAAATATTTTTACTTCTTGTCCTATTTTTTTCTGCCTTATCCTTTCGTACAATTTCGACGAGTCATTCCACAAGGCGCATGGAAATCTGGCACGAGGTTATGTAGGGCGCAAGCAAGCGCCAGCGCCTCTCGGAAGCTATTGGTACTGATGCCAAAGAGATCGCATTCTACGAATGCTATGAAAACTACTATAGGCATCTTGTATGCACTTTAAAGATATAGGTATAACGTTCTTTGAACATGCACGTAATAACCAGCGTATACACCATCCACGTATGTCAGCTCATTACCCGGCGAAATTTATATCTATACTTCTGTCACATAACCTATATCGTCATTGGAATTAGACGGCGTAACATTTACGCAACAAGAATTAGTCGAATGTTGAAATTGTTATCTGCTACGGCAATGTTGAATTTGCCGCCATTATTTGAATTTCATGAATCACATACACACGCGTAGGCACTTACACGAATGCAAACTGTGCTTTGGGTGAAAGTTGAGAATAATTTTCTTTTTTGTATATAGCAATAGCGATTTACGAGAGCGATAAATTGGTGGTATGAAAAAAGAAAAAATTTTATTTCACAATTGCGTGGTCGTAACTTTTTTTTTGTTCCTCTTCAATATTTTATCATCGTCAGCTAACGTGCTTTGTGTATTTATATCTGTACGGCTCTGCAAGTTTCTGCGAAATCGTAGCGAGCGTCGTATTCGTATGAATTTGCGACACGCGGTTCGATATTATTTACGGTCGAGCGATGGAGTTTTCTGGACGAGCATAACGATAATATCGAGTAAGGCTGAAGGTCGCTCGATTAATCGTAAATCTCGATCGAGGTATCGATCAGCGATATATCGATTATCGATCGAGCACTCGATTACGTAATTAATGTTACTTAATTATACGAAGATAAAGAGACGTATAACTTCGTGACGCGTGTAAACTTCGATCAAAGTCACTTGATTTTATTAATCGCACTTAAATCACTCTTTAAGACCTCATCGCGTAGCCATTGGCCAATTAATGTATTGCCAACAGAAAGAATGGCCTTTACGAATTTCCATTGGCAATTGTTTATAATTAATGACTCACCGAAATGACTTCTAAATACGCGCTCGTGACTAATAATAAATGTGCCGTCTTTACGTTCGTACACGAAAATATGAAAAATAAATTGAATTCAAATTTACCGCCAATTAGCCTACACGAAACAAGGCTGATACGCGGTAAGTGTAGAATAATTTCGCGAGGTGACAAAAGAAAAAACAAGTGTCGGACAACGTAACGGTCACATGTACCAATCACTGTACGTTCTCTCAGGTGAACCTGACCCACCAACGAGTGAATCATCAGGTTGATCGGTGGTTCCGATCGGCGACATTCCCTTCGAATTACTCACGTATACCGATTACGCTCCAGGTCTCGCGTATTAGTTGCAATTAAGCATACGAGCGTCCACGCCTCCTCGGTCTTCCATGTCCGGGTGGGCGAGGTGTCCCACGCGTTGGAACTACGTCATATTAGTGACGTACCACTCCTCTGCTCTATATTATGTATAAACGCACATATCTACACATAATTATATACAACGATCGTGTTCGGACAAGTCAAGACCAGTTACACTTCGGACTCTGCCTCCTTTCAGCTCCCGACAGTCACTCGTAAAGGAGGCGACTGCAGCGCCATCTCTCGGATCATTCGCGAACCTCGTACCTCTTCTTGAAACTCCCCAGACTATCCCCAATTACACGCTGTGCGCGACGAACTTTCTACGGTTCTGCGAATCTTGACTTTCCTCGTTGACCAGATTTGCAAACGTAATGGAATATCGATCCCTAAGATATCTTTTTACTTCAATACTATCTGTATCAATGGAACGGTGATTACTCACGCGTGGACGGTTGTAAAAATATTTCATAACCTGTATTTTCATCCGAAACGAGGTTCGTGCTCTTTTCTCATAATTTTCTATTTATTTCACGTAAATTCTCGCCTCTCTTTTACCATTCTAATACGTTATTCAATTTTTTTCTCGTGGGATATGCTGGAAAACATGTATAAATAATATTACAATACTCTTTACGTGTCATCTATTATTACTTCCTAAAATACGCATAGTCGCAAATTCGTTAACGTCCAAACTTCCATTGTCCGGACCATACTCGGAACAACGGTTTGACCTTTCGAACAGGTTTTTCAGCTGTTAAGAAATTCTGCCAGCAGCGGTATACCCGCTGCGATTCCACCGCACGACCCACGCTTTTGCACGCTCTTAAATACGCACACGTTTTAGATTGTCGCTTTCTGAAATATTCTGTTTTCTATAGTACGCATATATATATGTTTTCCGGATTTTCTGGCTGCCTATTAATATTTGCAACAGTATCCTACGCTCGTCACTGTACGTATGCAATGTCCAATTCATATACACCGTGTACATACGTTTCTTTCAAATTCTATAGTCTAGTCAACGTTTTAGATTTCCGCTTTCGGAAATATTCTGTTTTCTATAGTACGCTTATATATATGTTTTCCGGATTTTCTGGCTGCCTATTAATATTTGCAACAGTATCCTACGCTCGTCACTATACGTATGCAGTGTCCAACTCATATACGCCGTGTACATATATTTCATTCAAATTCTATAGTCTAGTCATCAGTTCCTCTTGCGTCTCGATGCTCTCAGCGATGCCACAAGGAAGACAAAAAAGACTTATGTACATCTCCGGATAAACATGTTTTTCGAGGTTATGATTTTTGCGTTTTTCTTTTGCGACAGCTAAAGATCAATCGGTCAATTCCGATTGACGCTCTTACTATTTTCCAAGCAAACAAACATGGCGAATTCGACATTAAACGTGTCTGGCATCTCATTGCTTATGGTTTAATCAACATTTTTATTCACGTTTTAATACGTTGTCGCGACTTCGTGTACTACGGTTTCCGTGGCTATTTTTTTTACGCTTTTCAACTTTGTTACTATCGATACGCAACGCGTTTCTTTTTTTAATCCCTTATCGCAAAACTCACAATCTTTAGTATCCGCGTATTATTTGCGTTTATTAAATGATACAGCACTGTGTATAAGTGTTGCGTAACTGTTACAGTATACGTATTGTACAAGAAACATATAATTGTTACAATGTGAGAGTTATTTGTTTACTCGGTAAAGTCTCGAAGTAATACGATATACATAACACTCGGGTGATAAGACAATCGACTAATGATAACATGTACGAATGTGTCGATCAGGTGAAGAAATAAGAAAAAGAATTGTTTGGAATATTTTTTAAAAATATGAAATTTTGAAAAATTATTCTTTTTATTGGATTCTCTTTATTCTCTTTATTTTTATTTATTTAATTATTGGATAAAATCAATAATTCACCGTCTCAATGGCAAACATGTAGGTAATGTTTTTGAGAAAAATATGAGTTTCTAAAAAAATGTCAAAATTACATCTCGTTTTTTTTCCCGTGATATATGTAAAAAACGAAAAAAATTATGCCTTTTTTTAGTTCATAAATTTTCCGCCTTTATTCACGTGCGCTGGCGTCGGGCTATACCGACGCACGTGTATTCGTACGGATTTTCATTTCGTTTCTATGTATGGGTTCGCCGCAAAAGTTATGACGTCACGAGACCATTCGTCGCGCGCATAGAAACAGATGCAAGATCAGTGGGTTGGTGTGCCGCGGTGCGTAGTCGAGTGAAAATAAAAGGAAAAAGTGATAAATACAACTAGAGAAACAAGGAGGCGTAAGTGAATCGACATTGTCCAGCAGTGACGTAGTTTTCTGTTTACTCGAATGACGCAGTCGAGTACAAGTTGGGTCGAGTCGAGTTATCCATTCTAGCGTAACGTAATGATCCAATGGATGACTCGTCACCTGACCTTGACACTCGATGCGAACTCTGAGTCCGATATAACCGATAGCAACTACGAAAGACTTTGTTTCGTATACTTGGTGTCCGTTTAAGGTAAGCAATCCGGAGGGGACTTCCTTGTATTAGACACCGTAAGGTGATGGCACCCGGAAATTTTTTGGATTTAAAATTTTGCTCGGACGGGTAACTTTGGAAACGAATTTTTTTTTATACGTCCTACACGATTTATGTATACGACGAGAGATAGTAAAATATTTTTTGGACATTTGGTGCTAATTTGAATTTTTTTTTTTCATTTTTATCAACGAAAAATGTTTTAAGTAATGTCACGGGTGATATTTTTGCAGTTTTTTATTGGCATTGTTAATTGATCTTTTTCTTTAATTATCCAACCGGTCGATTTTGAAGTTTTTGAAAATTTATATTTACAGGTACTACTTATCGGTATTGTCGCAAGGGTTGCTATGGTACAGGATATTGAGGTAAGCTTATCCGAAATCGTACTTCCTGGGTGTGTGTATCCCGGTGATAAACCGCAAAATATATGGAACGGAAATGGTTTCGTTTTCTTGGTTTGGAGATGGTGGCAGGAAATTTGAATAAAAAATGTACGAGATTAATGGAAAAAAAAATTTGGAGAATTGTAAATTGTATAAAAAAAAATTTTTGTTTGGATCAATGGAAATCTTTAGTATCAATGTCCTTGCCAAAATTACTACCAAAATCGCAAAACAATGGAAATACTATGCCGTGAGTTTGGCAACTGTATTCGAGTTGACTCTGAGTCATCAGCGTGAACCGGAACTCTATTGGAGAGTCTACCAAGAATCTTGGCTACCTTTATGAATGAAACTTCTCAGAATCGGTATCGGTACCGTCATTCGTACGTGTAACGAGCAAGTAAGTAAATACGCGAAGAGAACTGGTAATTTTGAATTTTTTTTATTCATTGTTACCTTTTATCAAGGAAAAAGAAAATTGTAACGTTATTTTTTTACCTTGCAAAATTGTATAAACAATAAAAAAATTTATCTTTTTCATTTCCCACAAATCCTACCACACTTTACCGATAAGTAATTTCCAGGAAAAAAAATTTCCAAAAATGCATCACCGACATGCGTTCGATTGTTATCGCCAACGTTATTAATAATCCTCTTAATTATTATCAGCGTTTCGACGACTTCATGGGAAAACCGATAAATCAATTTCGTCAGATCGATCATTCCAGTATTTTTTTTCTTCTCATTATCTGACATCAGGAGGGGAATCAAGTGTAATCAATGTTAAGGAACGCTAAGGGCCTTCAAATTGTTGAGGTATCGATAATGCTTGTAATAAATAATTTTGAAATTGGAACACGTTCGTGTTGCAATTTTTCAAATTATTTGCCATTAATTTTTTTTTCACAGTACCACACACCTATATCGATATTAAAAGCGAATCAAGAAAAAATCATTATCTGTTATACACACCCATACCATTATCTGTCATCCACCATCTAGAAGCACGAGATTGAAATATTGAAAAGGAGGTAAAAACGATCGATCTTCACAACAGCTACATGGTAAATCCGCTCTGGAAGCAGAAAGCAACAGGTGGGTACTGGGTAGTGTATAAGCACTTGGGGGATGATGACCTGATGACTCATGGGGTTGTTCCAGGCATGTTGATCACCAGACCTAACCTCCTTTACGACTAACCCAATGCTGACAATAAGCTACTCCGTGTATTGTGACGAAAATTTTTATAGAATTATAACCGAAGTTATACCCGAGCCGTTCTTATCAAAACAGCTGATTTTCCGTCGACAAATAATAAATCTCTATCTCCCTGGAATACGATACCGAAGAGGACCGATTGGACGCCAGACGCATCATTGCGTCACGGAAAAAAAATCTGCAAAATAATTTCAGAAGGGACGGAAAGAGTGCCACCGACTAGCACAGATGATTCGCGAAATGGCAAAGAGACAGAAATCCACCTAGTTGTTGGTAAGGAAATTGATTAGAAGAATGAGAACCTCGGAATAGAAAACAGTAACAGGTTTCCTTTTATTTAGGACGATTAAGAATTTAAAAAATCGACAAATAATAATTTCGAAACAAGTCGAAGAAATGGGGTCGATAATAATTTAGATAAATAAAACGAAATATTATTTCTTTTCGAAAATTTCGTCCACGATACGTGAACTCCCGTGAAGCGGGACATGCGTGACGATACGCGAGGTCTCGGGAAGCGAGACAAACGCGATACAATGCACGCGTCCTCGAGAACCGAGAACTCGTGGATTCTTTCAGTTAGGTCTCCAGGGTCACGAGACTTTTGCGCTAAGAAAATATTACGAAATCAAGAAGTAATAGTTCAATAAAGAAATATAGGCGATACACGGAATCTCTTCCACGTTAGCGATCCAGAAATCATCCATAGGCGGAGGCCTTGGGAAAAACGCAAACGACGATACAAAAGTTAGCTGTATGGAAAAGATTTCGTGACATTTTTCACTAACAATAAAAAATAGTGCCCTTATATAGCCAATAAGATCCTCGTGAGGATTTATAAAACACATATTACTACGCCGTTAAAAAAGTCATGCCGTTGGAACTATTCCTCGATAATGCACACGAAGTAATGCTAGAGTGACATCTGTGGCTCAATCGTCTTACTCCTACGAGACGGACTTGGAAAATATTCGGTAGATGCCGGAGATTATTGGGAAACGGACGTAAATGCGTTCCTAAATTGAAAAAAAGAAGCTACTAATACGGGACCTTTGTGACTTCCAAAAATAACCTCACGATATATACTTTATATACAATAGATGAAGTATATAATACCTACCCTTTTACCAATCCACCCTTCTCTCTTTCACTAAATAACCGCATACCTCCCTTTTTTTCTCTTCCTCTGCTTTTCTCTTTTTTTTCTTCCTTTTCAGCTCCACCGGTTCGCTTTTCTCCACGCTCCTAACCTTACCCACTTTCTCGCTTACCTGGATGACTCACGTGACACGTACGAAACTCTCACCGATACACTAGACCAATACACTTGTCCGATCGGTTCTTACAATACGCATAATCAAGAACAGGTTAAGAATTAGTACGGGCACTGTACGCATAGATGTCTCTAGTAGCGGCAGTTGGATTGAAAGAGCAAACGTTGCGTAGGTAACATCAATACTAATATACCAATTGGCATAGTTGATATAATTTTCATGTAAAATATATATGTGTGTCTGTGTGTATTATAAAACATGTAACGCTTCAGTCTGTGCTAGCGAATCGATGATCCTCATTCCTTTGCACCGGATGACTCAGAGTACGCTACTTCCTGGAAGTTCTTTCCGCACGGCCAAGATCGATCCAAGGGTCATGAGATTCCTGAAGTCGAGGGACCGGTATCACCGGAAGTACTGTGACGTACGAGAGCGCTCCTTTGACTCATTTTATTTCTGTGGTTTCCGAATGCTAAATTGCGAATGTGTTTTAGGTTGGATCAGATTTTGTTTTTACATAGAATTTTCAATGTGTAAAACGAAGCATTTTTTTCTTGCTAATGGCTTACTGTGTCTTCATTGTGATTGGTTGGGCTAGGTTAGGTTTGCTCAAGACGTCAGATAAGATCCGGTGGTATGCGTTTACTCGAATACTGCTACTGCTGAATGGTCCAATCAAATGGAATGCTGTTGTCCCTGAAGATGCTCACGTGTTAAGTGGAAAGGATAACTGGTTTTGAAAAATATTTTTTAACTTGTAACTGGGGCGGTATTGGAAATGTTTGATTTATGGGATTTTTGGGAAAGGAAATTTTGAAGAATTCTTTATACCACGTGGGTCACCTGTATCTAATTGTCTGGATAAAATTCTCGTCTTTTTTTATTTAGCCTGATTGGAATTCAATACACGTGGCTTCGATCATGCATATCGCGTGACGATGAAAATGCCTCTTATTTGTCTTTTGGTTATTATTAATTAGCTTCGAGTAAATGTTTCATAGAGATAACGAATCTTGAGCTTTGCTTAGCTTTGTAGATCTTGTACTAAGTTGTTATTGGCTTAGCTTATCTGCCGTTTGTTCGATTGTTATCAACCTTTAATTCTTATCTAATCCATCTTGTAAATTATAGAAATTATTTGAATATTTCTAGAGATAGACGTACTTTTGTTACAAGAGACAAAGTAGGAAGTGTTTTCTTACAATAGTTAGGTTAGAAATTGAAACAGTGAAATTTGTGTACCCTGTAGACAACATTGCAAATTGTTTGTATAAATTTATTATTGATTATCTTATAATCTGCATAGAGAAATAATGAGATAAATTTACAGGTAATGACTTTTCGATACTGACAAGAATTTTCAGGCATCCAGCAAAAGCTGCTAATTCTATTTAGAGGTTAGGAGAATGGTATATAGAAAATTTGTAATATTTCAAACCTGGACGTAGACTTGGCATTTATTTTTGTTTTACTTTTGTTTGTAGCTTTCTTTATGCTTACGTTTTTTCTTTTTCTCCATTTTTTTTTAACATCTTCCAGCCAGCATTTTACCTCCTATTCGCGGAGGTAACGCAGTGACACTGATTACGTGAACCAACGTCACTGCAATCGTCTGCGATGTTGTGAAATCGTTTTAGTTTTATTTCTTTCTCCTTTTTTTTCTTGGCTAACGATTCTCGGAAAGCTCTTGCTGGGAACTCTTGTCACAGTGTTGCCGAGCGAAGATATTTGTGATCTATATTGTTCTGTCTTTCTCTCTTACTTTTTCTGCCTTAAAGGATCCTTAGCGACCTCGTTCACTGGCGGCGGGTCTCTCGCAATGTCTATCCGGTAACATTTGCGATCCAAACGATAAAGGCCACGACCTCGTTACTAACAGATACGACGGTCGTTACTTGTGAATGGATCTTTAGATTTTGTTTAATACTGACCATAATCGTTGAGGTTATCTAATGGTTTCTTGAAAAGTTTTCTACATGGGGATTTCCCGCTTTCGCAAAACCAATCTACGCGTACCGATAATTGAGTCTAGAATCGTTTTATTGTACATAGTTTTAGTGCGAAGGAAAGTTGGAATCGTTGAAAAACTATTTCTTCATTTTTCTGATAGCTACCGTCTACTAACTGCCATCGAGCAAAGTTAGTTGAAGATTTCTTCGTGGTGATTGACAAAATCGTGGCGCCATCTGTTGAGGTACGTTGGTATCATCAATGTAAGACAAAATAGCATCGTATGATACAAATCGTATGTGGATAATAGAAAAAGAAATTTTTGTAAGGAATCTAATTCCTATTTTGCCAGCCTCTGCTGGTTGGCTGCTGCTTTTGGCGTTCAAGGGACCGTCGGGTAGTTAGTGGCAAAAGATAAAAATTTATGTTTTTACAACACTACCTTTTTTAGTTGCTTTTTATAAAATACTCTGTTAAAGGGTCCACCATATTAGGCATTTATAAGGCAGTTACTAAGTTTACACGGATTTCACACAGAATGAACCAATCGCGTGTAAGGTTTAAAAAGAATAGTCCAATGTAATTTGTTAATCCTTTCTAAAATTCGTGTTCATATGATTCACCGAATATAGTGTATATATATCGTAACGTATTTTTCCTTAAGTCGACACCGATAGCGAAAAATCCGAGAACCAACTACCTTCGAGAACCAACCTATGTTCGCTTCGTTCACGCATCCGCAAGCCAGGCGGGTGCCAGCTGATTCTTGTTTTACCGGGAACTGGCGCGCCGGTATGAACTGGGAGTTGGGGTGGGATAGGCCCAACTCCACCAAAACTAGAGCTCTGACGGAATCTATTAGAAAATGCGATAACTTAACGGAACCTGACGATCTTTGGGGTCGCGTAAAATCAGCAAACGCAAATGGATGCACGAACGGGAGCGGACGGTTACGGAAATGCACGTCCGCTCAGGCTGCTATGTCGAGGTAGAAAGGATCGTCAGGCAGATAGTGCGAAATACAGAGAGCAACGGATGGAGAACGTAAAAGAACGAATCGGAAGTATCAAATCGAAAATCCTTCACCAATTAATAAATTGGGAGTACTCACCGGTGCAGCTGATCCGTGAAGGCCGAGAACTGCATCCAGGAGACACTCGGGTGGGCACTGCACTAGGGCACGACACTGCACCTCCGGAACACTTAGAAAATTCATAAAATTTCCTGGATATCGCGAGAGCAACGCGAGAACTTGCTATACCGTATCGAAACACGTCTAGAAAAACTATAAACAGAGAGCACGGGAGCGCGAGGCAGTCGTGACACCTCGGTCGGTGCCCCGAGACAGACTGCTTTGACAAAATAGCCAAATTCGAGAACTAATCATTCTGATCATCTGATTGGTCGAGATCCTTATAGCCGATAACTCTTCCATCTCCCTCGATTCATCCCTTTAAATCAAATCGAGAGCGTTCCTTAGCGAATCGGTACGTAACTTTTGGAAATCCTCCACGGCCGCTTCCGCAGGGCATGGGGCGACACCTGGGCACCACATCCTCAACAATAATGAAATCTTACGAGAGCATTGGCGTAACTATACGAATCAACCCGAGAGCGCATCTTCTGAGGAGGGTGGTGACCCGAAGGGAACCAGAAACCAAGAAAGTTATCTGTATCGGTAGGCGGAGTCGCCTTGTGACCGTGAACCGAAAAATCACATCAGAATATGTATATAATATACTAAATATCCTCCTCTTTATCTTCCTTCCGAATGAATTTTGTAACCCCGTTACAAATATGGGGTCCATTAGGATTTATATTTTAATGTCATTGGTAAGAGAAAATCAAAAAAGCAAAAAATTTATACATAATGTTAAGAACATAGTAATTAAAAAAAATTGCTATTATTTATTTATTACTTCATAAGTTAAAAGTCAGTTTATGCAAACATCAATAATATCGCCACGACATATTAAATTGAATTAAAGACACCTTACATTAATAATGATGTCGAGGCACCTCGATGAAACAACGAATAAAATATTATTCGGCATTGATTTCATTGAATTTCCAATTCGATGCTCTTTTCGATTTTTTATTCATTCTCCAATAATATATTTGTTCAAGAAGTGATACGATGTAGAAAAGATCACGTATTAAATTCATATAAATATCGAGAGAAACGCCTGTTTTAATTCTAGAGATAGAATTTTAGAGGAAAAACGATTTTCCAACAAAAAATAATCAATGTCTCTGTTTACAAAATTAAAAATAAATTATTCGATCCATCGATCGTTAACAGTTTACCGTACTATCACTCTCTCGAGAATCGTCGAAATCTTGGTATCACGAGGAAATCAAAAGTCAAGATACTAATTACAGGTTTAATCAACTGGAATTGACAATTAGATTTTTCACTGTCACGCATTATCGTGTATCGCTATTCTCTATGAGGCCTCATTATATACAATATCAATTAAACGCCATCTAATTGATAACGCAATTGCCAGTTTACAAGTAATACTAATTGTAAGTCTCATCTGGCCATATCGATCTTCCATACTTATTTATAAATATTTTGCAAAAATTATTTAATCCCATCACGTCGTATCAACCGCGGATGATTTTTCATTAAATTATAAACGTCTCTATATATATATACTGTTCTTATTATTTTAGTACAATGGTTAAAAAAAAAGCTCCATTGACAAATAACGCTTAAAGTATAAATCTGATGGCAGAGTTACTGAGATTTCAAAAATTTTCACCAGTTCTTGCCACGGCAAATAAATGATATAAACGTTGCAAACAATTTTCAGATAATCTTTTTCGGCAATTACTTTCTAATAGTTTTATCACGAGTACGGTACGATGATGTACGTTTAAATATTTCGTATAAATAAATACTATTAATTTACACTAGAGCATACATAGTTATTTATATTATATATATGTATATACAGTACTGGATGGAGTCATCGTTATAGTTTTTCAAATGTATTCAAAATTCTCACGGTCTCCCGTTGACAAATCCCTTCATTATCCTCGCGACGTTAATTAATCTGACAATATAATTTAAATCTGCTGCTCAGTTATTCTATGTGTAAACATATATATATAGGGATTGATGACGTCAGAAGAGAGGAATTTTATTTTCCCTATTTTTTGGCGTTTTACGTTAAATTCGTCCGATTATTGCTTCAGTCGCCTTCTTTATAGGACACGGAATGCGGATCAGCCTTTTTTTAAGTGTATAAAATATTTTAATTCAATGAAAATTGTACGAAATTGAAACAGGCGTAATGGCGGTGCCCATGATGTTTCAAGGGGTTAGAGACGCCTCGTTTTTTGCGTAGTATAATTTTAGCGAAATTAAAACATTTTTCGCGTCTGAATCGAGAAGAACCGCCAGCCGTTTCGTATAACGAAGGTAGCTTGACAAAGGTTTTGATAAATCATTTACAAAAAATTGGAAAATACCTTTTCCCGCTTCTGAAATTATTCCGTTTACGAGTGCACATTTATAATAATTGAACAGCAGATTTAATTATATTTCATCGTTCAATCATTTATACGCAACGAATGGCTACTTGTTCACGAGCTGATTCCGTATTAAACGTCAGCGTCTTAATGAAAAAGTAAGAAAATAGCAGGGGTTGGTAATTGGCGCTATTACGGCCAAGGACGGAAAAATGATAAAGCTGAATTTATCTGACTGTCACGTATATGATTTATCGATCTTATGTTTGCTGTCATTGATTTTAAGGAGCTTCAATCTTTTTTTTTTATATCTCGAATGAGCAAGGAGTGAAATCCAAGAAAGCTATAACAGCGCATGCGCACGCGCGACTTAAATACGAAATTTCTTAATACATTTACATACGCATACGGAGTCGCAGATGCATGCATAACCGTAATACGAATCTAATTTTTAAAATCGATTGTGATTAGTTTGAAAATTATTTTTTTTCTACTAATCACAATAACGCGTTATATAATACTATTGTAGAAGACTTTGTCTCAATTCGCAAATGTATAGCTGCGTAATTAAACATTTTCTTTTATTTACTTTAATTTAAATAACGTCGTAACGATGCATGTGAAAGATTCAAGTATGATTTCAGTGAAGATATTACAGTATACGAATTGAGATATGGATGTTATTTAATAGGGCGAATCCATTTGGCGACTGTTCCTGTCACTTAGAATACTAGATTTCTTTTCACAGAATGTTCTTTAGTATTATCGGAGAGGATATCTTGATATCTTCCTTTGTTTTTGGTTCTTGTTGTAATCAGGATTTAAGAGTCGTTACCATTTTTTGATGATTGATCCAGGAGCGTTACTTTGTTCTCTTCTTTTGTCTTGTCATGACCCTCCTTTGTTCTATTGTCTGGTGTGTAACTCGTTTTTCTCTTTTTAATTTGCATTTCTCTTTCAAGAAAACGGTTACTCACTGCTGATATCCGTTGGCATGATTGTGTAACTCTTGACTATCTATACTGTATCCGGTGATGCTGTCAGGACTTTGAAGAGATGCTGCGTACAAGGGATTCACCGGTGTGGTACCAGTATCAAACTGGGTGGAGTCGTAGACACTGTGATTCTGTGAACAAAAGAATACATTCCAAGATTGATTCTTTTAGATTTTTTGTATGGCTTGCTTCTTTCGAATTTGCTTTGGTTCAATGATGTGAACTCTGCTTCGGCGCAGAAGCTTGGTGAGTTAATTTCATACTGCGAAGGAATGTCAGTCATTTCTGTTCGATGTGCCATTTCTTCTTAAAAGATGTCTTTTTTTGCATACTGATTTAAAGCCTGTTTTTCTCTTTCGCTATGAGATGCTGGTATAGCACATGGAGGTTTTAAGATGCTGGCCTAAAATGCAGTAGTTATCAGGGAATAATTGATGGATGCTGAAACCTTAATGTTACGGCAAGGAATTTTTGGCAATGCAGGAAATTAAATTGATATCACTGACTGGACAGTGATATGGATTGTTAGATGTTAGCGGATGCGAAGTTAGTAATAAATAAATAAAAACCAAGTGCGTTGACTACAGTAAATACGTTTAATAATTACGGCGAGCCTGCTAGGCATGCTAATATATTTTTATGTATCTATGTACAGTTAAAGGAGGAAACACGTGCTACTCTATTGTATAGTGCATACGTAATTCTGCCATAAAAATAAATCTACTGAGGGTGCACTGCCAGACAAATGCCAATATTATACATACACAGCACGCTAAAGCGTAAACCAGTTGACTAATCAATCGATTTATTCGATCGTAATTGAGGACTGCCATTCGTCTGAATTGAGTGAAACTTCCCAGTGATATCTGTTAAAATCTATTTCTACCATTTTCTTTTACTAGGAGTATTAATGGGATTGAATAAAATTTTTTTACAAATGTATTACCCTTCATCCAATTGTTCAATAGAAGGTTTAATGAAATTCCTCGGACAGGACACCAATGAATACTCCCACGAATATTTACAAAGCTTCAATATAAACGTGCGTGGAGTCAGAATGATCTTCCAAGGAATGCGAAATAGGAGTTTTCTTAAGACTGATACTTTGGAGAGTTTAAGGATTGAAGATAATCGCTTAATCCTCCAGCTGTTTGACTTCCAGTGGAACCTGACTCCGTTCTCCCGGACCTGTATTCTGTTTTCCTGCTCGGAGAAGGTCCTGACGTGACATTTAGTACTTCCGCGGAATCATTAATCGTACTTCCGGGACCTAAACTAGCGGGTTCGAAATCTCGTGATTTTTGTAGACGACCGAAAATCGATTTGTCATCGTAAACTTTGAATTTCCTTGCTGAAGATTGGACAAAGCTAGTCAAACTCAACCTCCCATTCTCGCTATCCTCCTCATCCTCTTCCTGGCACTCCTTGCACTCTAAGGTTCCACTGTCAAGAATATTTCGTAGATTACTCTCCAGGGGTGGCATCGTCTCCGAGGATCGTGAAGGAGGATCCTCGAGAACTGAACTCCTGGTGGAAGTTTTTCTTCTCGTCCCGGGGAACTCGTAATACGCACCATCAGAAGACTCGATTTCTTGCGCGGTATTCTCCAAACTACCTTTACTCGATGCCGAGAAGAGATTCGCGTTACTATCATTACCCTTGGGTCTGTAGATAAAGTTACTCGCGGTATTCGGTAGGAGAACAAGGTTCGATATACTGGTAGCGCCAGGATACTTTATTTTAGAGGATACTGAAGCGTTCCATGGCCGGTTATCGAAATTGAGATTAGGTGTGCTTTTTTGTATTCCTACTAGATTCTCTGATCTGGTCAGTGGACTGGTATTTCCAAGATCTGAGGTGCTTTTCAGAATATTAGGACGTTTCCCCAGGGCCTTAGCACCAGGAGATGTACCGTATAGCGTCACTTGGGAACTTGAACGACCTGCTTTCGCGGACTTTGGATCTCTCCTCGGCGTCAAGGAATACATGGATGTCCTGGACTTGAACGCGGAGGACTTTGGCATTGGCGAATCGTACAGAGGCATGTGAATAGGCGGAGTATGGACCTGATAGATGTAGTCACTGTCGGTTTTCAACGAGGAGAAACTCTGCTGGTGCGGTAAGGACACGGTATCCTCGTCCATAGCGTCGTCTACTTGCGTCTTGTACGAGAACATTATTGATGGTTGCGATACACTGTAATCAGAAGCAGGCACGACCTCGAAAACTTCATCACGGTATACAAAAGAATTAAATAATGTTTACGAAATGGATGAAACCATACCCGAAGAATTCGGACAAGAATGTGTGATAGACCAATGGCGTAAACAGTGTTAGATACACAGCAGCTGTCAGATCGACGACACAGAGCCCTGCAGGATTTTGGGTATAATTCAAAAGTCCTGCTCCTATCGATTGTGCCAGATCCAAGATTGCCAATGCCCCAGCATATACGTAGAAACTCTTTCGATCTAAAATATACAATTTTGATTAACCAGTGTATCTCTTTTGTTTATTTTAGCTTGTAATTATAATTAGGATTCTCACTTGGTAGTGCAAAACGTTCTCTTAGCCGAGTCCATGGTAGTATCAATATAAATAGGTATATCTAAAAGCATTAAAAAAATTTATCATAAATATTTCTAATAAACATACATCTTTACGCAGTAGAAAAGTTATATTTACCAGAGTGAAGACGATACTACTGCAGAACCAGAACATCATTCCTCCATGTCCAAATACGTAGAAGTTCCTACTGGGTATGTGAAAAGTATCATCGGGTAATATCAGTTCCAAAGTACCTTGGGTTATTGTAAACGCCAGTGCTATGAATGATGTAGCTAATAAAACCCTACGAATGCTTGATCTACTGTCCAAGTGACCTGAAAGAGTAGATACGTCATTTTAGTATTATGTTCTTCATTAGTGGTTTTTTATAAGTTAAAGGATACTTTACCAAAGAATAAGCTAAATATGACTACGCTCATCTCTGTCGACAGTAAGAAGAATCGCACTGTCACCCAAAGCACTTTGTCTGCCTTTCCACCAACTGATGCTGCTGCATTAACTGTCATTGACACTGCGCACCGTATCACTGAGATTACTATGTTACATAAAACGAGGCCATAAAAGGCTAAAAATATTGGACTGCTAGTAGCTCTTAATTTAAGCCTAGCTCTATTAAACCGCACCGCAATAAATAAGAGAAATAAGAGATTCGGAATTAATATTACCACGTCCCATATTCTTACTCTGTAATTATAAGAATAAATATTAGATTCCTATAAATTGTAATGACAGATCCATGACACATACCTCGAGTCCTTTATTTCTTTGTATAGTATGAGTTTGCAAAAGTGTTCATTGTCATCCGTTACGGTACTCAAAGCCAACTCTACCCGCCAGGGTTCAGATACCGTTTCCAGTTCTCCGTCCCCATACATCCTGTGTTTCTGTTTGCTTCTCTAAGTTTTACTTCAAACCATTTCTTTCTGATTCACTATGATAGAAGCAGAGAAAGCATTCATTATTACATTCGGTGGGACTATACCAGCAAATTAAATCTTAAACTATTATATGATATATTACTAACAGTCCTTTCCAGTAATGTACATAAGGATCAGTTTACATAATAAATATCCTTCAAAGCACAAGTAATCCAACAGTTTTTAAATTATTCAGACCCCTAATAAGCAAATACATCATGTTCCTTGACTTTCAAGAACTACCATGAATTGCATGAAACCTGATAAATATAACCTCTAACTGTATTCAATAATGTACAAATTTCTAATAATGTCCACAGCCATTCCCATAATATACACATATTCCTCAAACCAGCTATAAAAACTTCTTCTTAACCAATATTGGGAAACAAAAACTTAAAAAAATTAAATAAGATACCAGAGAAAATCAATAAAACACGGTCTATTATGGAGCTGTCAAGATACCAGACAAATAGTCCTGAAAAAAAAACAATCCTGCTCTCCTAACCAGTTTACGTTAATTGAATAAGGCTAGAACGACTAATTAACTTACCCAATGCGAGGAAACTTTCATCTCAATGAACATAGATATTTACTGCATAGTAATAATCAATCCGATTTGACGCACGAAAATCCTTTATCGCAAAGTGTAAAAGATACCAGATTCCACAACGTATCCCATATACGTGATTTCAACGTCCATTTCTCCCGTCTGCGTAGTAGACAGAATGCGGAACAGTAATTCTCTCAGAAATCTCCTTGATTTTTACCGTAAAAATTTGTTTTACGATTAAAGTAACGCCACGCGAAGTAACTCAGTACTGTGTATTTGACAGCGAACAATATTAATCCCACGCGTAGTCCCTTCGACTGCATTACCGAATTTATCCTGATTCTTATTTTTTTTTTCGTGTCAATTGTTCATTCTGTGAACCAACAGACCAGACGACTAGACTACATACGTGATATTATAGGGAACAGTGACAGGTGACGCCACGCTCTTGGAACAATCAAATATTGCGTAAACTTAAAATAATTACAACTCCTTGAACGACGTCGTCGACAAAGAACGTCAAAGTTCATTTATTCAGATATACTGTAGTTCTTTATTGAGGTAATTTAATTTTGTATTACCTTTAACGATGTCGAAAAAAAGATAACTATGGAAGCTCATGTCGTCTGGTTTAATGGCGGGAATGTTATTTTCTTTTGAATTTCGAAAGTAGTTTCTGTACTCGTTTAGCATTACGTACGAGGATTTCCAGTTTTGGCAATTCTTATAAACAATTAAATGTAGCAGTTTTGTTTCCGGAGAATTGGGTAACTAATTTCTGCGTATGGAATTATGTTGTTATACATTTTTTGCAGAGCTTTGCGCGTACTAATCATTGTATTTATTTGCTTTTTTTATGTACCAATCGTGTCTCTATGAATGCACGTATAGTGGAAGGACAATATAAGAAGATGAGTAATGACTATTCCATGAATTTACTAAAAAATGTTCATAAGGATTTACCGCTTCCTGAACCTGGTGAAACATTTTTAGTACGTGGGGATTATGAATACTGGCATTATGGTTGTGATGGTTTCAACGATAAGGTAGGGTTAACAATGTTGTTGGTTTAATCTGGTTGAGAAAATGTTACTTTGGTTTTATGTTTAACTATAAGTTTACCGATGAGTTCGCTTACCTGGTGTTTTTGAAACGACGGTTACGAGACAACTGAATCGAATAACCACGGTAGACTGCCATGCTTGGCAGAGCATGATTCCTTACTTGCATGCAGAATGTATTTTAATTAATGGAACGATATTCTCGAGCGGATCTAATTGTTTGCTGTGCTTTAAAGCAACCGTTAAATGGCCTGGTTAGTTGTCTATATAAAACCGTTTATCTCATTTTAGGGTTGGGGTTGTGGGTATCGAACATTGCAAACTATTTGCTCGTGGATTAAGGATACTCTAACATCGAATATAGCAGTTCCTAATCTGAGATCTATACAAGAGATACTTGTAGCATTGGAAGATAAAGACAAATCTTTTATAGGATCAAGAGAGTGGATCGGAAGTTTTGAAGTAATAGTTATTAAATATTTAGTTATGCTTCTTTCGTCATAGTGAATATAAAATTAATTTGCCTTATGCAATTTCAATACCTTTAGTATTTTATTTACAGGTTTGTCTAGTTTTGGATTATCGGTATGATGTTGTTAGTAAAATTATTCATATACCAAATGGCAAGGACTTGATACAGTATATAGATAAATTAAAGAAACACTTTGAAGATTTTGCAAGTCCAGTAATGATGGGTGGAGATAAAGATTGTTCCAGTAAAGGGATAATGGGGATTCATATAGGTTCCAATGGGAATGCCTACCTGTTAGTTGTAGATCCTCATTTTGTAGGTAAAGCGAAAAGTATCAATGACTTGCAGAGGGAACACTGGGTTAAATGGCAACACTTCTCAGATTTTGTCAATAGTTCTTTCTATAATTTTTGTTTACCACAAGTCCAAGCAAGGAAACAGCACGAAGGACACATTACTACTGGTTGAAATGCGTTATTCGATTCTCATTGTTTAAAATAAACAAGAAAGACACGATTTCCCAATTTTTATCAATGATTCGTTGTTGATCATTATCTCGCTTCTATATTTACTTCATATAAACATATACACTAACTTATCTCTCGATTCATTGTCATTCCAAATAAATATGAGAAGCACACCATTGCAAATATTTATAAATATATCTGATACCATTTTCTATTGTCTAATTAATTAATCCGTATTTAAGGTTAGACATACTCCTTGAAGTACCCACAATGAAATGTGTTCCATAGTACCAAGATCTGCTTCAAATACTAAACCAACACCCATAGCATTTCGTCTATTGGATGTTGTATATACTGGAGTCTTGATTGTATTCTACAAATCCAGATAAAAAATTAATAAAATCAATTCCGTAAAAAAAAAACCTGTACTTCTTACTTGAAGTTTCAGTCTGTGAGCTTCTATGGGAATTACTGTCAGCACTGGTAATTCTTCTATAAGAATTTTTGAGTAAGAACGTTTTAGACAATGATCCTCCATATCCCATCGAGCACCTTCTAAATATAATCCTTGTACGTAACAACCCTATTGAATAGACGAATAAAATGTGAACAATATATTTGTTATTTAACACAGTTTGAGTTTTGTAGCTTTATTATCATCTACCTGATCAGGTCTTTCCTCCACTTCATCCGCTTTCGCATACTTAGATACTGCAGTATAAGTTAATGAACGGTCCAATGGCCAATTATTTTTGCGACATGCCATCTGTACCAGTGCAGCTAAATACGTTTCTGGTATATGCAAACCAGATAACCAGATAACTACTGGTTCATTACAACCTGACTAAAAGTATTTTCTTACATAGATATGGGATTTAGAAAAATATTTGGAAGTTATATTCTTACCCAGTTTGTGTATTGTGCTATTCGTTTCTCAAAATGATCCATCCAACCAGCTAAGTTTTTCCTGGTGTCCGGTGCTAATTTTGACCATTCCTTTGGCAGAACACCATTGTACAGTGCCACTGATACGCTGTCAAGTACTGCATCCATTCCAATTTCACCTGCAATGGCCTAGTAGGAAATTTAATCAATTATATATTCTATTAATAAGTTTAGTACTTCACATTTGATTTACCTTTCTCAATTGCGTGAGAGTGACTGCCATTCTTCTTATCAATTTGTTAAACCGTTCCAATTCTTGAAAGAGAACTATTGATGATGGCGTCACAGCCAATCCAAAATTTCTTTTGACTTTAATCATGTCATACACTGGTGGAATTTTTAACAAGACGTCTTTGGCAACGTTATCAATAAACTCATCCCTGCTGATTCCCGTAGCGCTTACCGCTGTGAATATAATTGTTTGTTAATTTAAAATTGTTAGATTTGTTTTCACAGATCTATAACAATGAATTTAAAGACAATTTAGTTCAATTTAAGTGGATATTGACAACTTACTGACTTTTTCCAAGCAGGCTATAATTATTTGCATTGTTAAAGTAATCTTATGGGTACTTTATTTTAACTTTAAATAGTAGCATTATGAAAAAATACTTTTATTTATATTCTTACCCGTTTGTGGCTGCAACTCAATAAGATTTGTCCACATCTCTTTAGTCGCATTAGTGAAATAACCAATTTCAGCGTTGGGATGAAGACCAAAGACTTCTGGTGAGTTCACCAGAGGAAGTTCCTCGACGAATTCCATGTAAGAGTCACGGTCACCTACCGTTGGTATCACATAGTCCACGTGATCATCATGATAAAAATGGAACGGTTGAAAAGTATCAAAAAGGAAATCTCCAAAGTATTCATCCATGTAAATCTTGACAACACGACGATCAAAATTGTCTATGACTCTTCCACCGTACATTACCTTAAATATTTCAGAAGTTATACATAACACGTATTAAAATTATCGTCATTCCGTAGACTTACTTCTCCTATCAAATATTTCAGACTGTTCCAAGGTATTCTAGTCTCTTTGATAGACATAGCTTTGGTCAAGTAGGTATCCAAAATAGTAGTGCATACATTGAAATCAGATTCGTTGAAGTCGTAGTTTATGTTCCATCCAATTTTGTCGTACTTCCTTCGTTCCTGGTAAAGAAAGAAGATATTTCGTAATTATCGTATTATAACGAAGTTCCTAGACTCCACTTACCTGAACCACAGCATGGAAAAAAGCCAAAACGTAGATCAGATGTTTAAAGATGGGATGCGAACAACTTTCCAGTGATTGTCCTCGCATTTTAAAGTACGTATTACGTAGATTTAATTTCAATCCATTAGGAGGTTCAGTGACAACTAAAAAAGAAATTCAAAATGTCTAAAAATAAAGGAAGACTATTTTCAAATCTACTCTTCATACCTTTTAGTGATTGCTGAAGTATTCCTATGGGGAAGCTAGGCGTGGGATCTGTGGTTAACCACAGACGAAAATCTGGATGTGGTTTTCCTATGTTTTCTAATCTCTTTTCTAATTCCTTAATGAAGCCCAGCAAAAGATGACAGTTTTGTAGCATAAGCCACTGGCCCCTGGCAACGGCAGTTTCCAGCAGTTCAATGGCAGTCTAAATAATAATATAAAAAGTGATAAGATACATATTCTCATTTAATTTATATTAATTTTATTACCTTTTCTTGACCTTGACCCAATGACAAGTATCTGAACTTCCCACCTCCACAACCATATCGCTCAGCAAGCTTCATCAATTCTGAAGTGGGATCTGAACCAGGACTCAGGATGAATACAACGGGCATGGTTGGTGTACTCTGTTCGTATATGGCATCGAAGCTAACATTAGGTGGAGTGATAAATTCTTCGCCCATTGTTTCACTGATATAATTAACAACACCGCGATAAACACGATCAACGCGGAAGCAGCGCATCAACATCAACTTCTCGAAAGGTTGTAGATTCTGAGAATAGCCGCAGGGATATTCTTCAGATTCTGGACAATCCATGTCATACCACTAAAAAAATATATATAAAATTAATATATACATAGAAGTATATAAAAGGTGTTACATTTTTTATACTGATAAATTGTATATGTAATTTTGGTCAACCAACCTGCTTCCATAGTTCAATTTCATTTTGAAGTAGATCAGGAAGTTTGACAAAGGTAAAAAAATCATTTGAAAGCTTGAGAATGTCTTCCCATCCACTAGATGGAAGCCATCGCGCAGGATTGACTCTCTGTGCCTTCTCCAAGGAAACGTTACCCTTGATGAAGAAATCCAATTGAGTCTGATCAACATTGCCTATGCTTTGCTCGATCCTGGTGCATATTTGGAAAGAGAAGAGGAGTTTGTGTTTCTCAAATATTCCAGTGCAACCATAATCATAAATATTCTTGGTTAACATAGTTATGATATTTTTAAGACGTTTCAATAAGGAGGGATCAGGCAAGGCCTTCTTCAGGGAGTGAATGAATATCTCCAGGTAGCTTATCAAGGAGTATTGATACATTGTATTCACAGTGGCCATGTCTGCCAGGACGAAAAACAAAATAGCACCACGTTTTGCTGCTGGCCTATAACCGTCTCTCAACTTATTGATATCAACTGCTGTCAGTTCTGCCAGATGCAATTTCATCATGACTTCACTGGCACTTGACTTGGTGTTTTCCAGGGTTTCAATCAAGTCAATGTTATCCAGCATGTTACCCTGGTTTGTTGCGATTTCACGTAAAAGACTGTCTTCGAGCTGTTGAAGAAGACTTTTGTTGGCACTTGTTTCAGCAATCAAATTTTCCCGTTGTTCTTCAACGTCCGGTCGTTCTGTTCTCACTACTACGGATAACAGTTGATCTTCCAGGCCCTGAAAATAAAGATTAGACAACCATTAGAAGAGCATTTCAATTATTTTGTAATGTTAAGAAAACATTACTTACTGTTAAGGTGACCATATAGTTTATAACTGCCGCCTTGGCATAAACAGCTGGATTGAAAATTGGATTGGACAATTTGGTTGTTAAATACATTCGAAACCTTTCATCGTAATCAACTTCCTTATCACCCAAAATCACAAACGTGCGACCTGACACAGCTGGGATAAAAAAATTAACATTAGAATTAATAAACGTAGCTAACTGTCGTACATACTTTTTATATTTTTAGCGAGTACGTTATCCAGAACAGGATCTATGTAATCAACATCCTGAAAGAGTACTGGAAAACCATATGTAATGGCCATTTCAACTTGCTTGATGAAATCGGAATCATTAAATGTCAAGATCTTCAGATTCTTCTTAGCTTCTCGTTTCTTAATCCAATTTAAAGCTTGTTGCTGAGGATCAATACACAGTGGAAATCTTGAAGCTCTCATAGTGAGAATTCCATTTTGTACTGACAATTCATCCGGTGGGAGACCTTCGGAATTCCAGCTAAGAGAATAGAATAAAAAGAATTATTAATAATTTTAGTTAATTATGTTCTAAGGAATTTTCTATTTCTCGTATAAAAAGTACTCACCCGCTGATCTCTACGTCATTACTCAACTGTGTCTCTATTTTATACGGTTGACTAAGTGGAATCTGCTTTTTGAGTATACTGTTCTGCCAATCATTATAGATCATTTCTATACGAAATTCGTAAGAGAATGGTCCATCGTAAGAAAGAAAGCCAGCAGAAAGAAGACAATTTCCAATGATCTTTTCCATTTCTTCATGAAGATTTTCAAGGTCCTTTTGCCAGCGCGTATTCTCAGACGATAATCCGCCAATCAGTTTATCAGCTGCAATCAATCTTCTCTGAAGAATGTCAGTTTCTTCTTGTAATCTTTGTCTCTCAGACATGGCAACGTCATATTTTGCATTTAATTCAGCTAATTGCTTCTCTATACGATGCAATTCATGTTCTTCTTTCTCCAGTGCCTTTTTCGCGCGTTCTGCTTCAGCCTCCAAAGCCTGAACTTTGTCTATCTTCGGCTTCACCTAAGCCAATCGAATGACAGAGATTGCAATAGGCAATTGAGTATCAGAAAAAAATAACTTGTGATCCCGTACTTCTCTATAGACGGCACAGTAATCCAGAACAGCAAGAACGAATTTATACAGTCCGTATCCTGCCCTACTGATGGTTTTCATCTGTTCAAGTTTATTTGATTTCTTCAAATGGGCTCTGACCATCTGCTGCTGCTTCAATGTTATCAGGTCGCAGTTCATCTCCTGAAGTAACCTCAGAAAACTGGGATCGCTCATCATCCCCTTGGCACTCTTCCAGGATATTTCCTTGGCGCCTCTGATTATAGCTATACATTCACAGACAATCTGCACTGGTTCCGGTGGTGTGGCAAATGATCTGTTGATTAGAATACAAATTGTGATTAAATTTTCTAATTCACAATTGACATATAATTGCTTAGAATATGATACACAGACCTTATTTCAGTGATATCTGATTTTTCCAAGTCACTCAGAGCTAATCTAGCCATTTCTAAGGCTGGTTGAGCATCAGCAAGTGCATCTTTAGCTTCAGCCTCTTCCTTGGCAATAATCTTGTTCTGTTCCTCAATTTCTTTTCTCTTTTCCATGCTTATCTCCTTCTTTTCCATTGCAATATCTGTACTTTCTCCTATTGACGTTAACAATAGCTCACAGTTTTTCGTTTGTTCCGATACTTTAACTCTCTGAACAGCCAGAATGGCATTCAGGTCTTTAAGGGTTTCTGAAGCTTCGGCTATCTTTGTAAGACCTGAACGAATTAAAATTATTGGTTCAATTAATGAATTGTATTCCTTTAATAAAATTTTTTAATGCATTCTACGAAAGGTACCACCGGGACTATACCTCCTGAGAGTCTTTCGCATTGTGACTCTATGTATTCTTTCTTCTCCACCAAGAGGTTCAGATATGTGTTGATGAAGTCCAAGTAGTGTTTGGGAGTGACGTAGTTCCTTCTCCTTAGTTTAATTAGAAAATCTGACGTATACTCCCCAATAGAAACGTGCACGTGCACTACGTGCTGCACAATAGCTTCTCTATGCACTTCAGGAATATTTTGATTCTGATAGAAACAAGGATTATTAAAACAAGACCATGGCTTCAATTGCAAACAAAGGAATCGTCCTCCAATAAAGTATTCATACATCTCTAAGAATAACGTTGGCAACAGCAAACAGAGCTTGTTCAGGCCAAGGGAACATCCAGTCTATAGTGGTACTGTTAACCAGCCCTGGATAACTTCTGCATCGTGATCTGAGTATATCACCAGAAGGACTCATAGACAACGCGATACGCATGTTGGCAATGCTTGTCTTAACGAAATAAGACCAAACGTTTTCTCTGAAACATACAAAAAGTATATATTTAAACGATCATTTATATCATTACTTCACGAAATGAAGTACATACTTAGTGATACCATAACCAGCTTCCTTGGCTTTGTTTCTACAAGTATTTATAACAGAATCTTTCTCCTCGTCAGAGAAGAGCGCTGGTACAACGCCTGTCATCAACATATTGTTGACTAATTCCAAAAAACTTTCATCTGCAACGTGAGCAGCCGTGAACAAGAAGACGATCCTCTTGTCCTCGACGCCAACCATATTGAACAGCTTCTTTGCATCCTCCCGGAAGCTAGACTCGTTGTAACCTCTTGTTAAGGTGATCTCGAATGTTTCACAGTTGGCAGCAAATGCGGCTAAGCGAATCACGCTTTGTTTTCCGCTACCACCGATACCAACTACCAACACGTGACCCCTGTGCATTCTCAGAGCACGATGCACCCTGGTTAAATGCTCCAGAGCATCGTTGAATAGGACCATATTGATTCTCATGTTCCTCTCGTTGTATTCTTCTAGGATCTATTAAAATATGTATTTCTTAATTTTTCGTTAATGATTTCAATTGATTTCATTAACGGACCTCCATGAAAAGACTGTAGACAGCTTCGTAATCGAGAAGATCTTCATAGTATCGAGGTTCCTCTTCGTTACAGGCATTTCTGTAGTCTCCAAAGAGTAGAGGATCACGTAATACGTAGTCAATGACTTCAGAATTGTCTTCGTATACGCTTTTTATCTTTGTTTCCAGGTGAGACTTCATAATCTCCTTGTCCTGGAATAATAAATATTGGTCTTATGGATTACAGATTTCTTTTGAGAAGTTCTCTCATCTATTCATCGTCTCGTTACTTCTGCAGTGATAAGGCGATCACAGATCACTCTAGTGAACTCGTTCCTCCATAGTCGTGAAAATTGTTGGACCATTGGAAAGTAGCTCTGATGACTTTGAAGAAGACCAGCAGTTATGCGCGACAGATCACGCATGTTGAAGACGTAGTGAAATTTCGATGGCGTTGGGGGTAATTCCGTGGTGGCACACTATTTACATTTTTTAAAATACAAATCATTCGGGATCTTTGAAACTAAAGCAGAAACCAGAGATGAAGGATTTAAATACCTTATAAAGATCTAAGGTGATTTGAATGATATCATCCACTAATTCTTGAACTCCCTCGGGGAATATTTCCAGATGTCCCTTCAGGATACTCGTGTAGATATACTTCAAGGTTACTTCAGATGGAAACGTAACGTTGTAAACAGAAAATATGGATACGAATCTAGGATCCACTTCGTTTCTGCCACCACCAGCTTTTCCCATGGCTGCCAAATAGCCTGAAACATTAATTCGATGGATTAATAGATAGTTTATAAAAGATTTATTCTCCAAAGTAATAAATTATTTACAAATATCTCTCATTTGCTTCCAGTTAAGATCCTTCCCACGATCATAGAATCCATTACGCTCTAGTAGCAGTTTCAATAGCGCAATAGGTTGTTGAGTGCCATAAGTATCGACTAGTGGCATATTCATATCGTCTATAAAGATAATAAGCTTTTTCCCAGGAGGTGGACCAAAAATGTCCTTGGTTCTTTTTTCAACGGCTGATTCAATATTTCTCTGTACGTCCATCGACGTAGTTCTCGATGAGAAATTGATTAACAGTTGATTCTGCAAGACACAGCAGTAATGATTTTCCTAGTTATTGAAGAAGTAACGTGTAATCTTGAAACTTACATATTTATTCTGATCAAGACTTCTAAGAAAATCTTGTATTATTGCTGTTTTCGAGGTTCCTGTCTCACCCACAAGTAGTACAGGTTTTTTCATATCATTCATTAGTTTAACGAACCACATTGTTCTTAGCGTATCAATCGTGGGTACTAGAATCTCACTGAAGTTCTTAGATCTGTCATGTATATAAGATGGTACCAATAACTTCCAGGGTGTCCAAATTTTTTTATCGACCTCCAGAACGTAGTCATACAGGGAACGATAAGTTATAGGAATATATCCTGGATTGATTAATAGAAATTATTACAGTTTCAATTAAATAATTTATGAGTAATGAAGTTTGTGTTATCGTTTGCTCGTACTGGTTGTTGCTGGTTTCTCTGGACTATCCTCCACCATCATCAATCCTGAGTTCTTCTTCATGAATTCATCGAATTCATTCCTGGCTTCCACTACTAAGGCTGCACCCAGTGAACAATAACAAGCTTGTATATAAACGGCCTCCAGGAGTTCATCCCTGTTGGCCAATTTTTCAGCCCAAAATGCTTCTTCTTCGTGATTTGGTATTTCTCCAAGTTGTCTTTGAGGAGGTTCATCTTCTGGTCGACTAGGATAGAGGGCGTCCACCATGTGACAGAGTTGAACAACCTGGTTGATATTAATATTTTTATATTTACTTATTTAATTTATTGCTTTGTTTATGAGTGATTCTTAATGTCTATTTGTTACCATATTGAGACCAGTTTGAGGAATTATCATTTTCAGTGGCTTAACTTGCTGAAGACCTAACATTCCGTCAATAATGAGTTTCAACGTGCCGTTTACATATTTTTCACACATTCCATTAAAGAATTCATGCTCCGATTTGCATCTGCTTCGAATCCATTTATCCATATATGGTTGATAGCCTAGATTCTTCGGATCCACATAAACCATACCAGCTCTGGATACTGTAGCTGGTGAAGCATATTGTAAATCACCAACCTGCGTACGCATTAAGACGCATGTAATGGCTATTACATTGCACTAATTATTTAAATAGTAGAACAAGAATTTGGAATATTTTTAACCTCGAACAATAAACTACAATGATTCTGCATCTTGATCCGCTCTTGATTGGCCAGTGTTAATAATTTATTGTCATCCATTACAGAATTCATATTTTCAATCCACAAGGCATCGACATCTCCGTCAAATAAAATATATTTCCTTTCCTGTTTGCCAAATTCCAAAGGTCTATTGATCTCACGAAAAATATTACTCAAGAGACCATCAGTCCAATCACGAGTTAAAGGATCCAGTATACCATAAAGTTCCACCACTGTACAGGCCTTTTAAAATAAATCCATATTTTCAAGAAATTCTTAATATTCTATATCGATATTTACCTTGGGATTCATGATGTAAAGTTTTGTTGGGTTGTCCAGATAAGTTTGAGCCCTGCACAACGTTTCAATAACAACCGTTTTGCCTCCGCCAGTTGGTCCCACAATCATTGTTGAGTGTCTTGTCATCATGATTTCATATAGTTGAATAACTTTGTCAACCTGTTGAATAATGCTTGTGCTTTAAAATTAATACTTTGTTCAAACTAACTCTTACCTGATCAGGTAGAACGATGTAATCGTGCTGCCTGAGCATCTTCTCCACAGCATCATTAAAGTTTGGATAGCCAACCCGGGGGCAGTCTATACCAGGAAAAAGATCCTTGATGAGTCCCAGGAAGAGAGGTACGTCGTCAAATATGAATTTCGGTAGATTCATATCCCTCAAGGCCCTCATCAGCACTACGTTCTCAGGAAGGTCACTGGAAGTTCTCTTCAGGTGACCAGCCATATTTAAAACAGACTTAAGTGCTCTGAGACCAAAGTCATAATGCGTTTGCTTGCTAAGCTGCTCTCGGGCTAAGATATACAAGACAGTCATCTTCTTAGCCAGGACTTTGGCAGTGAGAAAACCAGCGCTGAATAATTTTATCAAGCAGATCATCTCGTTGTCAGGTACTATGCACACTACTGGCCTGAAGAGTGCCTTCACAGATTCTGGAAGTTCGGTTCTTCCTGCATATCCTGGATTCATGGTGATGAATATGCCAACCTTACTGTCCATGACTAAATCTTGTCCTTCGAACTACAACAAATTGGAATATTATGAAATTTAAAATTGAATCTTACTCATTAATAAAACAAGTTTTGTACCATGAATCTCTTGGCTTTTAATTGCAATGCTGATCTTATAGTCTGAAGTTGAGTGGAGATTACGGAGAGGACTGATATGTCAATTCTGTTGAACTCATCGAAGCAACCCCAGGCACCACATTGTGCAAGACCACTAAGTGTTTTACCAATGGCTACGTAATCCATTCCTTCTCCACAATTTGTCACAATACAAAGAAGTCCTAGAGCTTTTGCTAGATCCTTGGTGGTTTCAGTTTTCCCAGTACCAGCAGGGCCTAATAAAATAGATTGATTACATCAGGGATGTTCATATAATTAGGGATTTTCAAAATATTAACTGACCTGCAGGTGCACCACCTAAGTGCATAGACAGTGCTTGGGTTATAGTAAGATAAATTCTATCTGTCAATGGTGTTACGACTAGACGTCCATTCAGCCCCATGTACTCATATCCATACTCAAAAGTGCCTGTACACTGATTCATCCAAACATTGTCTAGGTCATGGACCCAATAGAATCTATATGGATGATTTGAAAATAATTATTTTGAATCTGTCATATCTTCAAAATACTAGAATTTACCTCAGCTGACTCTCCCAATCAAATTCCATGGCGTCCATTATACTGTCTCGGACAAATCCATCAATAATATCTCTAATGTGAACATCTATTGTTAAAACAGTGTCTAATTTTTTTCTATCGTTATTAGAAAGTGTATCACCACCCATCAAGGTAACAACTTCATCCAATTGGTTGTTCTGTTGTTGTAAATACTATAGACATAATTGTTTATAAGTAGCATCCTATGGAATGATAGGGTCATATTGCTCACCTCTTTCATAGCTCGTTTTTTTCCTTGAGATATTTTTTTGAAAACGTTCTCCACTTCAGCAGTCCACCAAATTTGATTAGCTGCCAGGACCATCATCCCCTGGAAGTCTAACATCCATTCGGTCCTTGGTCTCCGGACCTAAATTTTTATATTTCTACAATAAATGTAAGGAGTTTGAGATACTAAAAATGGGTTTTACCTTTCCATAATCATAAACTGCCTTTTTTGTCAAATATCTGTTCGACCTTCGCATTTCTGCCAACGCAAGTACCATCCACTCTTCAATTTTACCTTCAGTAGGAACAGGGTTGCGAAATTCCATGATTTCACGCTCATACGATATGAAAGCCGAGGCTACAATCCTGTCCTGATTATCAGGAGCAAGTCTGAATTTATCTAGGTTGTCGAACATTTTCCCAATATGTTCTTGAATAGCTGTTGGATCAGTACTTCCGAGAATTCCAAGGAGTTCCTCATCACTGATGAAATTAAATCTTGGAAATATCGCTCTTTTGTTGTTTAAATATTCTGTTAGGGATTTCTGACATTTGTCTAGGCCTGCACTGAGACTTTCAAATTCCTCCTTTCGACCTGATGATGATACAGCGAATTGTAAGACCCAAAATTGGAGAAATATTTATGAAACATACCCAAAACTGTACAGCATTCTAAAACATTAAGTCGCTTAGACGTATCCATCATGGTCTTCTTGAAGACTTTATCAATATCATCAAACTTTCTGGCCTCTTCTGGTAGCTGGGCTCTAATATCACCTCCCACGAAGATGCCCTCCAGGTAAAGCCACTTCCTTTGAAGTTCCATCCAAGCTTCGATCACCTCGGATATTGTTTGCATAGCCTTTTCCCATTTTTGTACTGTGCTCAGAAACGGCCCAATAAATTGGGACGCTGACATACTTTGTAGATTCATCATGTTATCTTCTAAGACCTGGTTGAGTTCATCGACGGGGCCTAAGATGAAGCCACGGTCCTCATTTCCTGAAATTATAATGTCTATAATTTGATTTTTAAATTCTAATGGGTAAATAGACGCCGTACCTTTGAAATGTTTCACAACTGTTAATTCCATGGTTTTCCATACTTCTGCTATTTCTTTCACTGCTTTCTCGATTGCCAATTCCTTCACAGCATTGACTACAATAGACTCTGCGATGTCCTGATACTGTGCTAGGTCCATAGCAAACATATTTTCCAGTGTAAACCTTGTTAAGGATAAATGCCAGGTCATTTTGGGTTTTGGGACGATTAGTGAAAAAAAATTTACTGGTCAATTCTCACCCCTCCATTATTTTGGTTGTTTTTACGTAGCACAAAGTTCACGTTAAAATATTAGAAAAATAATGTTTATATCGTTTAACGGTTACTGAATGTCTGTTCAATTTCTAGAAAAGCAAATAATAAAAAAAAAACATTGAAAAAAAATCTTCCTCCTTCTACAGGATCCACAGTATTTTTCATATTTATCAATGTAATACTGCTTATCCTCAGAGGATTCAGAAAAGAAATTGTATTTGCAAGGGCTAATATATATCACTAGGTAAAGATAAACTTAGAAAATGTTACATAGGAAAATCGATACGTCTGCTTAAAAACTATATAAAGTCCCTAGATAAATGTTCTATTTCCGACATGGACCATCGGTTTCACGTTTTTATCACTAATAAGTCATTGGTAAAATCATTTAATTAATCCCCGGACCTGTTCGGGGACATATCAAAGTGTTTTCCAGTCTTGTCCATGAGTTCCATCCAGTGACGTTCCCTCATAGCTTCGTTCTTCAATTCCACAAACAGCGGAACCGAATTCTTGAAGCTCTTCATAATAGAGTCAAGGGCTTGACCGACGCTCAGCGACCTGACAGCTTTGGGTAACTTTCTAAATTCCTTGATGAACTGTTCCATCCCATCGATCAACTGTTGGGGATTTAAATTGGCCCAAAGTGTCTTAGCCCAAACATCTCTAGCACTTCGTTGCATTTTATACAATTTATACAGCATCTCCATGCCTTCGAAATCCTTTTTCACTTTCAAGAGAATCGAATAGTCGGCAGGTGGCAGATCAAAAAGAATTTCTGCATTAACAAGATCTTGTCTGGTCGCTTCCATTTTATCCAGAAGCTTTCCATATTCCTATCAAACAACCAGATCAGACATTAGAAGCTAAAAGTAAAGGCAACCAGTCTGTAAAACTGTATTTCAAAGAATCTCACATCCATTTTCTTCAGTCCAGCATCCAGATCGTTACCAACACTACCTGGACCATTAATCTCAAAATCTTCGGCAAACTCATGAAACTCATTACTGAACTCAGCAATCTGTTCTTTGGTCATCTCGCAGAAACGGTACTTGGTACTCTCTAAAGTAGTGGCTCTGTAAAGTGCCCCCATGTACAGGGAGTTCCATTCATGCTCTAGCTTATAAGCCCTCTGCTCATCTTCTTTTTTGAACTCTATAGAATGAATACGAAGTGTCCTGAAGGTTTCCTACGAAAAAGAAAAAATTCTAGAGTGAACAGTAGCCAGCAGACAAGAAGAACTTGATGAATAATATTAACCTGGTATAGAGAATATTGGACTTCCGCTTGAATAGCCATTTTTTTGACATCGGCTATAGTCTGCATCACCAATTTAAATCTATCCAGGCCACAGATGACGAGCTCCACGTCGTTCCTGAATTCCCGGATCTTCGCCTCGAGTTCCTCCATTGACAGTAACGTATTATCCAGGAGGTAGCTACCTAATATCTGCTTCCATTCGTTGGCATGCTCCTGAATCCCTTGAAGCAATGGTGTCAGATTCACTCTGCTCATATTGAAAATGACATTTTGAATTATATTTTTTAAATATGAATTTTCATGATTGTATAACAAAATCGCTTTGTACTCGCCGGACACTACAGATGTCATGATATGGTGTCATCTCTTGAACTTGCTCAATAATTGCATCGTAGAAAGCGAATTTTTCATCAAATTGTAAGAGCGTTGGATTTTTCGCAGCGAATTTTTCGCAAAATTGAGCCTTATCGAAGCACCAAATGTTTCCATATTTTTTCCATCTGTATAAATATCGCCAGCAGTCTATCGCCAATTTGTGCGTTGTGTCTTGGACAGTGATGATAAGATCATTGACTATCTAAAAGTTTCGATATAATATATTGAACCGTTGTATTCTATTTTGTAACCTTGTTATTTTAGAAAAATATTTTTTAATCACCTGAATGCTCATTATGTCCTCGAAGAAACTAAACGTTGCATGTTCCTCTGTATGCTCACGTTTTATTGGCTTGCATTCCAAGCACGTAGTTGTCATCCATCTTGGAAAAACTTTCATCCGTTCTAAAAGATCTTTAACGTCGTGCAAAATTATGGTATAGATTTCATTAGGAGATGGTCGTAGTACAACTTCAGAGGTTACCAAAACAGCATCCACCTGAAACACAGCTTTGTTGCCTGAAAGCATCTTGTTCAGAACTTCCAGATTTCTCACAAAGCACCTACAAATCATGAAATTAAATATAAAGAAAAGAATATTAGAACACGGAAATTTATCAGTAGGAAACCATAGAGACTCACGTTATGAAAGCTGTGAAAATTTTTTGTTCATATTGTTCATAATACGCCAACATTGATGGAGCCATTCCGGTTGATGTTCCCTCCACGAGGCTCTCCAATTTTATTAACATTGGACTAGCAGATTGATAAGATTTTAACATGGCACAGACCAACTCATTTCTCTTGGATTCAACATCCAGGAAAAAAGTCTTAAAGTTGTAAAAGAAATTATTAATCTAACGATTTATGAAATTATTTTAAGTAATACGTTACCTTGCATCCACAAAGTGTATAATGTGGATCAGCTGGATCCTCCGTGCTTGTGAACAAGTTGAAAGACTCCAGATCTGATTCAATACGATTGTTTAGAGCATCCTTTAACTGTTCAACTTGAACAACCATTGAAACTAGACTCTTTAATAGTTTTCCACAATTTGTGGCATATTCAACAATTCCTAAGGAGTACCAATTGAACCGCGTAATTCCAGGTTGTATATGTTTTTCAATATTTATCAAGGTATTCTTCAACAGTAAAATCTAAAAGTGCGTTCAAGAACTTAGAATTAAATCGATAATGACTTTTTTTTTCTCTTACATCTGCACCGTCAAGATCATCTATAATAGTATTGTATTGGTTAATCATTTCTTCAGTTATTTCAATGTCATGTTGAAGACGATCTTTTTGTATTCCCACGTCTCGTATTGCATCTGGTAACTCGAAACCCAATTGTTCCAGAAGTTCAGCCTGTATTATTTAAATTTATTTAAGAAGCGGATATTGATTAATTCTTTTTTTTTATTACCTCTCGAATAATTTCGAAAATTTCTGATTTGAAATTCACTGCAAAACGAAGCTGATGTTCTACCAAAATTGTATCCTGCATCTCCTCCTTCCATGTTAAATTTTGTCCTAATCCTGGCGAATGTTCACTAGTAACAGATATTGATGATGGCCTTTGATCTTTATTTCCAGAACCTGTTATTTTATCTATCTTGGTTCCTGGTTTCATATGAATTTTGGGCGGTAATGCCGTATTAATGATTTTTGGAGAAACTGAACCAGAAACAGTTGTGTCTGAAAGGTTGATAGAAAAAAAATCCTATACTCACAAAGATGTCTAGAAATTTTGAATATATTTTAATGATAATTATTTTGTTTCAAAAAACTACCAAGACTTTGTTTGGATATAATAACTTCCGTCTTTTGACTAGAACCTGGAGGAGTTGTTTGGTATCCATCGTTTAATTGCAACATGGTTCCACTTCTGGTTCTTCGAAGTTCAAGATACACTTTGGCTTGTGCTACTTTATGAGCTTGTTCGACTGTGGAAAATTAATAAAACTTTAATTAAGGGGTTTACACACATTGAAATATAACACCTGCCTTTTTTTCGGTCATATGCAACCGTATTGAGTATACTTTTCTTCATGGTACATGAAACAACGGATAGTGCTTTATCGACCCAGACCTTAAACTTTGTATCTTCAAAATTTTTCATTTGCCTAGCTATCGACAGATACTGTTCAAAAGCCAGAAGCTTCAGTTCACTGCGTTTAAGCTCATTAACATTTTGAAATATGAGTACAGGTCCCTTTAGCCTGTGAAATAATTGTCTCTCCCAAAAAATAGCACCAGCAACAGGAGGATGATACCGTAGCAATGGTGGATTTCGTTTTCCTGAAACATACTTTAGTAAAAATCTCAGTAAATATATTATACAAATTATGAAAATACCTCTATTAAATATATTCTCTACTATCCCAATTTCCTTGCTGAACTGTTGCATAATGACATCAAACTTCTTCAACAGCTGTTCCTGAATAGCAGCTCTGGTTTTGAGATTTTTAAATTTTATCAGCATCTCCAGAGCGTCTTCTGCACTGATTAATACAGTGAAGCATTCATCGATGAAGAATTTCGCTTCGTTTTCCAGAAAAGTCACCTCGGCATAGAACCAGGCCATCATGGCTTCCCAGTTCTCTTTGTTGAACTGAGTGAAGACATTGAAGTCAGCTTTCTGAATTGGTACAACGAGTTTAGCTACTCTCTTGATCACAGCATCTATTTGCGAAGGATCATTTATGATGGACTTCAGCTCAGGTCCAAAGATGTTGTAAAAGTCTTGAAGGACACTGCCGATCTTGTTCAGGTCATCGCAGACTCCAGCTATGTACTCAGTCTCTTTGAACAGTCTTCGCTGATCGAATTCCCATCTTGTTCCTTTTCCGGAAGTCTCTATACTCTGTCTGGTCTCGAGGTAAGCGATCTTCCAACTCCTCATCATTTTATGCGCATCCTCTGTTTTGCGTATGACAATGTTCAGAGGGTTCCTGAATATACATATTTATCAACCGTAATACAAAATAGAAACTTAAGATTGTAGCAGGCTATAGATAATTTTAAATAAAGATTTTTTTCAATTGCACCCGAGCCAGCACAAATTACGAAGTTATCGATAAGACGTCTTCTCAAAGTCCTACGACGTCTTATAGACTTCTAGTGTTAAAAATACGTCTTTCTCAGACATGAATTGCCTATAAGGTATCAAGAAACGGAATCTGAGACATTCTGAAGACGTCTTATCGACATCTTCGTAATTTTTGCTGTCTGAAAGTGATCACAATTTTCTATCATATATAGAATAGAATATCTAGAACTGTATTTATATATTGGTGGATATATTTATAATACCGTACGTGAAGAGGGTGTTAACTGCCAAATTCTTAGTGACATTTTGACAGAGCTGCCAAGATATCCTTTCTAAGAATGGTACCATTTTCTCTTCGTTACCATAATATTTAGAAAGTACCCAGATCATTTTAATGTCTGTCATTAATGGTGGTATAATTTCAGTAATTGTTTTAAATGCATCTGATTCCGTAATGAGCTGTTTTAAAAATCTAAATTAATTCAAGTATAATTTTTTAAAAGAAATCACTTACCTTGAAGTACCTCAACATGGTATACAGGAATTTATTATTGTCCCTGGCTTCGATGTAATGCCTTTGAAGATCATTTTCATAAAACGCAAAATCAGAAGCAATCACTGACTGAGCTTTATGCAAAATTGAGAGTATCCTTTTGACTGTGGAAGTTTTCAATTGTTCCACCAATATCGATAATCCAGTTTCTCGATCATGCCAATAATCGTATTCATCGATAGGTCCTTTGCCATGCGTTACCTTATTCGTATAAGATTCCACAATCTGCATAAAAAAATTATTACTGTAGAAGAAAGTTATTCGTTTCCACGTTAACTAATATTTTTTGAAAACTTGCATTATACCTTTTGAATATGCTTTCCCCAGGATATGACAACGTTTTCCAATTCTTGTGTTGCCTTTTGATTAGCACAGATCATCTCATCTGTTACTTGAGGATCAAAAAGTTCAGGCATTTTAGGTATAACTAGTAAAATATCACCTTCGGTATGCTCCAAGGTCCTAAAAATCCATTTATACAGTTATGAAAAATATAATTTCTATATGATAATAACAATCTTAACGATATATGTGAACAAACCACTCAACACTGGTGGTTAATTTAGAAAGAAACTCCAAAATGTCACTTTTAGTTGGATCTAATTCCATTTCTGATTGAGCTTCAAAATTTCCCATATTAATATTAGATATCGATTTTGGTCCAGATACAGAGCTACCCTTGTGTTCATTAATTTTCCTATTGATGCTGAGCTTTCTGTTAATGGACGAAATCTTTTTCTTTATTTTTTCATTTTTCTTCCGTTCCTTCTCTTTAAGCTTCTCCTTCGACTCTTCTGACATTTCCCTCACTAGTTTATAAGCGTCCATTGTCTTTCTCTTAGTAGCCATCGACATGCGACGATAAACGGAAGGCTTCGTGAACGCTGCAGTCTGATCAGCAAGGCATAATTGATTAATAATTATCAATACAACTAACATAAATATCTTCAGTATCGAATTGAGAATTTACCAAACTGTTTTGCGTGCTTCTGCTCTTCCCCACTCCGCTGTCGATCGATGACTGAAATGTTAAATTTTCTTCATCCACATCTTGTCCTTCACCTGTAGGCTCTCTGAATTGTCTTTCCACGAGAGGTTTGAAGACCTAAAAAAAATAATAGAACAGCAAAATATCATTTTTGTATACGAACACACTACAGTAGTAAGTATTAAATTTAAATTGATAACAAAAATTTGGAATTTAATTGTTAAGCCATCTTGACCACACTTACTTGCGTAAGCATCTTGTTAAAGGCAGACAGAAATTTTCCATTTATGGATCCTACCATCAAATAGTCTGTAATTTCTGCATGGCATTCCTCGTACGTGTCAAAAGGTGGTATTCCTTCGTCACTAGATCTTAAGAAGTACACCAGGTTGACATTTTGCAAGTCTGCTCTGTTCCCGTCAAGGGCACCACATATCATATGAAGATCTGCCACTTGTATAACACGGTCGACCATTTTCTAATAAATAATTAACATATGATAACATGTATTAATTTTTTACATTTTTTTCCTTTACCTTGGTAAGGATGTACTTGTCCTCTTCGCCCGGTGGGGGGACAAAAGGCATTGAGCCCACTTTAAAAGAAAAAAATAATTTACTACTATTTTATTTGTATTATTTATTACTATTATTTTATTACTACTATAAGTATTTTCTAACTACGAAAATTCATGCATAATTTTTATCATTAATTATTACTCGTAGTGACTTTATTTTAGAATAAAAATTGCTTCGGTGTCTCTTACAGGATACTGTGCTCTTTGTCTTTTTCTTCGTTTCCGGTAAAGACTCCTCGCCCTCATCTTCCTCCTCTTCCTCGCCCTCACCGAATCTCTCGCTGATTTCTCTTGATGATGATATTTGACTAGTCGAGAGAGCCATCGTTGAACTCATTACATTCGTAATGCCTGTACTGACGCTACCGTCGAGCTTCTCTAACTTTCCTTTTCCCTTTTTCCCTTTCTTTGGCTTCTTCTCTTTTTTCTCTTCTTCTATCACTTTTTCGACCTTTCCTGATACAAATTTTTTAAATAATCAATCGCATAAATACTTGTGACTGTGTTTCACAATTTATGTAAGGTAAGGTGCATATGTGAAATATTAATAAAATATTATCAATGATAAAATTGGTGCATTGTGTAAGATATTATATAAATATCTCTTTTAAAACATATCGTTGATCCTGTGCTGTATCTATTTTTTTTTAAAGTGATAAAAAAGATATTTTTCAAAAATAATTTTCTTTTTCTTTCCCATTTACCAGGTGCGCTCTTGGTCAACCGTTGTGGCTTGACTTTGGATGCGAAGGCTGTGAGTGCTGTGATTTTTGTACGTTGGCCTGTATTTTATTTTATTATTAATATCATTGATTTAATAAGTAATGAAAATTTATTCTTATCAGCAGCGCTCGTCATTCATTCTTCCAGCATAACGCAAGCAATTATCATGTTACTTAATAATTGCTCTTACAATAAAAAGGAACGTAATACTCACTCTCTTCCCAAACTGCAATTTCTTCCTGAATAACTTCACTGTGATAAGTCTTGTAAAAGAAAATCTGCTTCTTCTCAAGATCGACTACGCCGTAAAGATCCAAAACCAACAAGTTCAGTAACTTATCTTCAAAGTAGCGATGATTGTCCTGTTAAGATGAAAATTTTGAAAGATACAAGAAGAAGTTTCTAAGATAAGGAATATTTTGAAAAGTTGATCAGAGAGCCACAGCCAAGTGTAAATAAAATGGCTACGTATATACGTTTATCAAATTGTCAAAAAGTCGATGCTGTCCATGAAGTCCCAGGAATTTCAGGACTTTCTCTCGAATCCACATTATTCTAGGAAATGAAAAGAATATTTTTTTTGTATTAATTACTTCATTGATTAAATAATTTGATTTATTAGACGCACCGATAATCTAATGTCAACGATGGCCTGTGACCGTCACCAAGTACACCATCGTCATCTTCTCGTTCCTCTTCGATATTTTCAGAATCATGAATCGATTCCTCCATTTTTATTTATTATCTTAAACGTTACAAAGTCAAAATATCTTTGTATGAACAGTTAATGATACAACGTTTTATAACCTTTTTTGAATACGAATTGTTATTTTAAAAATATCACATTTGTCATTCAGTAATTGATTTCTCATTCGAGCACTATACTGTTCAATGAGTCTTTAATTAATTAATTCCCTAATTAGTCAACTAACGTACCTGTCAATAAATTCAAACTTGTCGTTCTTGGTTTTATCCAAAGAACCTTACAAAATAAGAATTGACTTAACGTTGCCAGGCTAAGTTGGTTGCCAAGATAAACTATTAAATCCTGTCAAACAAATAAGGGTAGCAAGAATAACAACCCCTGTGATCAATACTCTAAATATTTTTAACTTAATAAATTCTTTATAAAATAATACAAAAAATGTATCGATAATCGCATAGGTATCTTAATGGACTATCGAAAAGAAATATTAATATAAACTTTAAGTCTATAAATAAAAAAACAGCACTGTTTAATATTTTTTTTACAAAGCATTATTTTCTTTTTTTTTAACCATGAGAATACATAACAACATACAGGGATTGTTTAATGAAATCTTAATACATACTACATATAATATAACGCTACGAACCTTTATTATTCACACTATCATGGTTATGTACAAATAAAATTGAAGTTACGATTCGCAGCATTCTAAAGCATTTTCTCTTAGTCACCTTCACGTGATACGTCGATAGGAAACTCGTCAAGTGCACTCCTGATGATTTTTACAAAATCTAAAGCGCAAGATATCGCACCGTGCAAAAATACTGCGAAGCAATATGTGGCAGAAGAAGAAAAAAACGAAAACAGAACTAGATTTAAAAAAAAAAGACAAGGAAGAACAAAAAAGAAAGAAGAAAATCTTCAAGAGTGCACAGGAGAACCATCAGTTAATTCAACTGATGTGGGTAAACACGTTGCCCGAAACCATACTAGGTAAAACAATACCATTCCACGCCTCCACCATGAAAAAATAAACTACCGCTTTTTAAAACATATCATACATGATAATGCTTGGTATTTCTTGACACGATAGTAAAATCTGTGCATGGCGGATGCCTAATACAACCGCAATAATTAATTCCCATTAATTAATGACGTTCATTATTGTTCAGTGAACATACCTTGCACAATCCTCGATACTCTTATTATTTTTTTTCTTTTTAAACATCCTAATTATTTTTCTTCTTAAAGAACAAGTGTTACCGGTGTGTCACCATGTTTGGTTCTCCTTGCTCCTCTTTTCTCTTTTATCTATCCTTCTTTTAGGTCCGGATATATAATCCCAGAATAAAATTTTTTCTATGTCCAAAAGTAATGATAAAAACTGGTCGAGTCATTGGGCAATATCGACTGAGAGCTGTTTTGGTCATGACGTATATCCGGAGAACAGGTGGCGCCCTCACGGACAACTCAATAAGTCTTGGTTTATCATCCCGCGAAGCAGCGCTTCGTTATATGTTACTTCATTCTTGTTTCATCATGGAAAACTTGTAGGGTAGTCGAACGCTCTGCAAAGAGAGTCTCAACTTTGTCGATTACGAGGTAGTAAATATTTTTGTACCCTCTGGGAGTATCACTTCTTCGCCAACATCCGTCAGGGTCACCGTGAGTGGTAAGATCAAGGGCATCAGGATCTCCTGGTGCTGCATAACCTGCTGAGTAGTTACTGTATCCCCTGGTCTAGTTATCGTTATGGTTTTAACACTCTGAGGCTTCACTATGTGTGCCTGTCCGATGGTCTGGTGTATCCGGGGTTGCAGCTGCACCTGCTCCAAGTTCTCATTGCGGTTTTGATTTTGCAGGAGGTTCTGCTTACACCTTTTGCTATGAGCGTACCGGCTGCCGTTGTTATTAAATCTCCTGTCGCAGGTGGGACAGGCATAAGGTCGTTGACCCGTGTGTATGAAAACGTGTTCCTTGAGAGACTTCAGGCGTCTGAAATTCTTAGGACAGTATTTGCAGTGATACTTAGCCTCACCCGTATGAGAGGTTAGGTGATTAGCCAGTGTGTCAGCTCTGGCAAATGCGCGAGAGCAGTACTGGCATATGTAAGGACGTTCCTGGGTATGCGTTCTCATGTGCATTTTCAGGTACGCATTGGTGGTGAAGGGCCTAGAGCAGACTTCGCAGACGTAGGGCTTTATACCGTTGTGCGCCCTTAGATGAGCTATCAACGTCGTCGACTGGGTGAAACTCTTGGAGCAGATCTCGCAGAGAAACCTCTTCGAACTGTCTGTATCCTTGCTTTTCTTGAAGTTACGGTCGTGCTTCGTCAAGTGATTTGTAAGCTGCTCCTCCTTGGTGAAGCGTTTCGTGCACCGCGTGCACTTGTATGGTTTTATCATGTTGTGTTTAGCTACGTGAATCTTAAGGTGTTCTCGCCTGTAGAATTTCTTGGGGCATATGTCACAGAGGTACTTTTTACCCTCGTGTACTTGGAGATGACGCAGAAGACCCTTACGAGATGTGTACTGCTTGTTGCACTCGGTACACTCTAAGCCTACTATGTCTGTTCTTCGTTTACGAACGATTTTCTCACCTTTTTTGCGATTCTCTGGCCTGGGTTCTATATCCCTTAGATCCTCTTCTGTAAGGATCCCTTCAGTGACGTGCTTGGCTCTGTGTTCTCGTAGGAGTTCATTACTTTCGAAGCTATCCCCACAGATGTTGCACTTCCTGACCTGGTCAGGATTTTTCTCTGAACATTTATCGTAGTGTGCTTTTAGCTTATCCTTACGGTAGAACTTTACGTTGCATATATCGCACTCAAAGTTTGGCTCCTCGTGGAGAAGCTGGTGTCGTAGGAGGGACTTCTTCGTGCTATATTTCTTTTTACAAGTAGTGCACTCGTGATTGTCTATTGGCCACTCTAAACCGCTCTCGAAGTCTGAATTCTCATCATCGTCTATGTCGAAGTCGCCTATTCCAAGACCAAGATTACCGCTGCAATTCTTTTGTAAGTCTTTCTTATCCTTCTTCATTTTTTCTAATTTTTCTGCTTTCTCATCCTTGACGTGTTGCTCCATATGTTTTGTTAAGGATTGTTTAGAGCCACATTTTCTACCACAGGTGGCACACTCGAAATCCTTTCTGTAATTATGTTTCTTTGTTGGTCCGTAGTCATCACCATGATTGCCAAAGTCATCGTTGATATCCTCCTCATCCTCTTCATCCTCAAGATCGTCCTCTATTTTGATCTTGTCAATAATCTTTTGTGCAGCCTTCGCAGCAACTCTTTTGATTCTTTTATTAGGATCATATTCCTGACCATGCACAAAAGTCTTATGATTGGTAGCTATGAGATGGTTTCGAAGTGTCAATTCATTGCCAAAGGTTTTATTACACTGCGTGCACTTAAAGGACTTGACTCTACCATGCTGTTCCATATGCCTACGGAGATGGTCTTTCCTGGTGAACTGTTGACAACACATCTTACAACCATACTTGGTACCTTCATGTGTTTGTAAGTGTCTCGATAAGGATTTTTTATGGGAATAAGTCATTGGACAGTTTGGACACTTTAAATCTTTTGTTTCGTTCCATCTTCTCTTCCTATGCACCTCCTTTCCTTGGGTATCTGAAAACTGTTCTTCGTTATCTACCTCATCTTCGATATCCTCCTCAATATCATCTTCATCCTCTTCTTCAACCTCCTTTTCAACAATCTCCTGCGCATCTTCCTTCAAATCTTGTTCAGACAAAACACCTTCCATCACATGCTTTGTCCTATGGTGCCTAAGCTTCTCCAAAGAGTCGTACTCCTCGTTGCATACACTGCACGTCAATGGAATATGTCTAATATCATGTTTACGTAAACCACGTTTCGTATAAAACTTTTCAGGACACATATTACACGAGTAGGATTGTATGTGTTTCTTCCTCTTTCTCTTTCTTCTGTCTTCTTGATCCTCATTCTCGTTCTGATCACCATCCTCGAGATATTCCTCGTCCTCCCTCATGCCTATATCGTCACCTGAATTAGAACTGGGTGCACGATTACAATTAGAAAAGTTTAGACTATTCTCATCTTCTTCGAAGGAAACTTCCAGCGGCATGTGTTCCTTCTTAGTCTGCACCTTATCTTTCTCATGTTGCTTCAGATGCTTATTGAAAGAAATCACATAAAGATATTCTTTTCCACAATGAGGACACTTGTTGGCACGTTTACCTGACGGCAGTATCTTCGTTGTACCTGCGTTACCCCTCTGTGGCTTCTCAGGCGTCTTCTTCAGGGATAAGGCTCGTCTAACTTCTTCATGGGAGTGCATGTGTTCTTTGAGAACGCCTTTTGATAAGAACTGCTTGTCGCACAAGTAACACATGAAGAATACTTTCTCACTTTTGTCAGCCTGAGCACGTTTCAACCTGGAGCTGAGGTTGAGATTCTCGAAGTAGTTTTCCTCGTCGGAAACCCGATCAGCCATGGCTGCCCTTCGTAAGGACCTGCGTTTACTCCTTCGTGTTTCTGTTTGAGATAAACTACGCTCGGACGGACACTCTGCTTTCGTTGTATCACTTTGCTCTTCTTGGTTGATATCATCCTTGGAAATGTCTTCTTCATTCAGGAGTTCTATGAACTGTTCAGAGTCCTGATTTTGAGATGTAGCCTCTTGCGTAGTATATTCTCGATCAGATTGTAAAGTGTAATCCTGTTGTACAATGTAATCGTGTTCCTCCACTGCCATAGTATCCACTACAACGGTACCCTCATCTTTGATTTGTTCGTGAGCTTCCAAAGTATCTGTTATTTCGTGTGTCTGATCTTCATCTTGCTCAATTATTTCTTCATCAATGACCTGGTGGTCTTCTTGAATGGTCTCCTGGTCAATCTCCTCTTGAAGTTCTTGCACGTCTCCCTGTTCTGGACACAACAAGACGAACTTTGAAAATGGCTTAGATACAAGTTATTATCAACATATTAAACTTACAATCGACATGTTCGAATACTCAATAATCAAACAATTAATCACTGTCAATGATTAAACGTATAATTACGAATAAATATAATAATTTTATTTATTAGTTTTAAATATAGACAATGCCCACCTTCCTCCAATGCTGTTTCTTCCTCTGCAAGCTTCTCCACTTGTAGAAGAGCCATATGATCCTTTAATAAAGTCCTTTTTTCATCGTCGATTTCCTCATCTAAAGATTCACTAGAAGTTTGAAAATGAGCATCGACTTGAACTTCTACTTCATTAAAGAAAAGCTCCTCCTTGATATTAAGAGAGTCGTATCTCTCCCGCAAGACTCCATCAGCTTGTTCAACTTGTAATTTGAATTCGTATGCAGACTCCAACTTTTGTGCACAGACACAGCATACTTGAGAGGGTAGACCATCCCCTGGTAACATCTGAACAAGAAATGCATCTAACTGTAATATGAAATTCTACAGTGTCAATTTGACAAGAAATTATGTAAAGTAATAGTCAACGTTAACTATCACACAACCGTGAAGATACTATACTGTTCAACAAAAGGCTTGTACGTGTAATGACATAAACTCTAGATTCCAGCTTCGTTTAGTATTTTACAAGACAAAAAGTAACCTCGAAACTACGTGTCTAACCTTAACGCTGGCGAAGCTCATGGCCTTGGCGGATAAAGAGGCGACATCATTCTCCTGGAAGAGGTCCCGCATAACCAAATTTCCAAGGAGACACACGCGACATATCTCCACGTCGGAGACCATACCTTCCTCATTTTCAGGTGGCTCCGACGTATTTACCTCAACGGCGTCCATGTTTTGTTTAGTGGCCGCGGATCTCGTACTTACTCCCACACCGACTCCCGATTCCGACCCTTCAAAACCTTCGCGGCCGCAACGTCATTATCGTTCGTGACAAAATTGCCGCGAGTTAGAACCGCCATCTGTTGACATACAACAACATTTTTATAAATGCAAAACAGCGCCATCTAGCAGAAGTCTCGTGAACCGTTCAATGCTACGTAGAGGACCGGTTTCGCCAAAGTTAATTGAAATTAAATTGGCACGATTAGACAATCAGATAGTTGTATTTCCGAAAATTTCTTATCCAATTGGCAAATCTCGACAATGTAACCACAGTTAACTTTGATGAAACTTTAAATGCATTCAGTAAAATTTCGAAAAAGAGAAGAAAAAAATTTTCTCTAAATTCCTCTGTACAATTCTACAATGTATGAAGTAATTCGATAAAGAAACTTTTAATTAACTTAAATCAAAAAGACCTTATTATGCCTCGCGCTCTTTAAAGAATCTTACAAGCTCTCTTAATATACGAAAAACCTTTTTTCCATTAGACAATCACTACGTTTACACGTCTTAAACCGGTTTAGTTAATACTGATCTAAGAGAATTAACCAATCCCAAATATTCCTTACAAGTAGAAATGTTTGATTTGTCTATTCCTTTAGATAGGTATTGGTAAATATAGTCAACGTTCTCGAAAATCTTGCTCTAAAGATACAAACTCTAATAAAAGTATTTTGAAACTGATAAAAAATAACTAAAATGAGTCCCAGTATTTCTAGCAAGCTTGAGCAAGCTCCATGAGGCGATCGGTACTGGAAGATTGTTAAAAATTGCAAGAAGAAATACTGTCTGCACCTGTAACTATGTAACCTTACATACTTCTCTCACCAATAAGTGGTCTGTGACTCCCACTACTCTTATTAAAGAAACACAAATGAGCGCGTAAATGCGTAAATCACAAACTATACGCAGTAAAACTGGTTGGTTTTACGTAGTAGTAAGTACAAAATACACGGCATAAAATGAATGCCAACCTGAATTTACAGTGGTTAGATTTTGTTCGAGTTGAAGAAAAAAATCCATTGGTAGGGAACAGGCATCGTTTGTGAATCATCGTTTACAGTATCAGTGAGAAAATATGAGTGAATCGGTGTATCTGTACATATGAATAAAAGAGTTATGTTAGTGTGACGATAGAAAAAAGAGAAAGATAGCAATAAAAGAGATAGCAAATGACGGAAACGAAGTGCGTTCTGACAGAGAAAAAAGAGAGAGTGTAGGGCGTCGCGCGTCGATGTTGACAAAAACACACATAACCAGATGCATGGCATTCGTGTTGAGTAACGTAAACGCAACCCGCACGTAATTCTGTAAAAACGACGCCGCCGTCGCCGTGGTAGCCGTCGCCGCCGCTCGTCAAGACTTACGGAACTTGCGCTTTACTTTGACAGAGCTTTGGTGAGTTCGATTTCTAAATATAGAAAGACATAAAGATAGACATAGCTGGTGAATTATCAAACGCAGATAATTGTGTATGTGAAATTATATGTTTTTCTTATAAATCTAAAGCAATATGGAATGCGTAATACATGGTGGATTTTTTCCTCGAGGCGTTATGTTGTGGCCTTAGTCACGCCTAGTGTTTTAGTTGTGTCGTAAACATCGTAAAGGTAATTTGCAAGCAGAGTGATATTTTATATGGGAGGTTAACGTGAATATTATTGCGTAAAGTATGTTGGTGGAAAGGCCGTGAAGTGGAGGACACTCTCTCTCTTTTCTATGAAGCGTAACAGTGGGAGGTGCTCCTCGTGGAGGTCTTGAAAAAATGTGATGGCTAAATCAGAGCGTTTGCCGAAGGGGGGGATTGGTGAGAGGACACGGCTCTTGTGCGCGCCCTTTGAGGAGGCTTCTATTTTTAGAGATTCAACGCTATGTCCCACTCTTACCTAAAATTTAAGTTTCCCTTTTGGATCAGTTCCTTTTCTACTTCCTGCCGGGAAACGTTATTTCTTTAGCGCCGGTTTGCAAAGATCCTTCCCCTAATTGAGTTCAGTCTTTTAAATCTCACTGTGACCTGCCCTTCGAGGAGGCATGTATTTTTAGATACTCCAAAAGGAAAAAATGGTACCAACCCTTCGTTCGCTCTTCTTCTTTCTTTGGCTGGTTTATTCTTGGAATATCTGAAAGTCGTGCAGTTCCTCTCGGTTCTCTTTAGTTTGTGCAAACCCATTTTAAGAAGGGAAGACGCGTTTCAATGGTTAATACTAGATTATCGTTGCTTCGCAGGAAAATGGAAAGCGAACAACATCATTACGAGCTGCGCAGTAGAAGCAGGTCGCGTTCGCAGACTCCTAGAACTCTAAATAGAAGTGTTACTGAGACTGAATCCTCAGAACATCATTATGATTTGAGGAGTAGAAGTCGTGAACGATCACATACACCCGGTGAAGTGACCAGTACTAGAAGATCTGGCTCTAGATCACTGTGAGTGTTTACAATTTGAGCTATAAGAATTGAATTACTATGTATTTTTTGAGGAAATTATAATTTTGCGATACTTGCAGACCCAGCAGTGCAGGTAAGTCACGTGACAAAAGTATGGAAACTATCTCAGAAAAGAAGGAGGAAGTTCATGTTGAAGACACAACGGATACTCAGAGTAGGAAGAGTGAAGGCTCAACCTCCAGTGTTACGAAGAAAGCAGAACGACGCTCAGAAAGACAGCGGGCAAAGAAACAAATCTTTGCCAATGGGCAAGGTGATTCCAAGAATGACTCCTTGGATGATAAGGTTGAACGGAAGAGAAAGAGTGTAACACCAAGGAGGATACTCACTAGTGACTACTCTTCAGAAGAAGGAGAACGCGAGGATCCTCCAAGTAGGCCAGGATCAGCTTATGAAATTTATAAACAAGCTGGGGAATGGTGGAAGTGAGTATCTATTTTGCAGTTGAAAAAACAATCAATTAAAATTGAATTTTACTGTAATCATTTAACTCTTGGAGAATTAGTGTTTTTCATTGTGTAAATCTCTGTTCTCATTAATTTCTTTTAATCGGTACAGAATAATCCAAATCAAGTGCACACGTTCTCATTATCAGATAATTTACCGAACTTATCTATCTTCATGTAATCTAAAATGCCTTGAAAAAACGGTCGCATGTTTGTTTCAAAAACGTAATGCTCTCATATCTACATATATATCTCTCTTACTCTATGTGATATAAACTCCATCACACTTGTGAAATATTTTCAGAATTCAATAAGTCTTATAAATTTCTACGGTATTTGCATTTAATTTATCATCTAAGAGATCAACAGTTGTTTGAATATTATATTCTTTAAATGAGACTGCAATTTCACTCTTACCCAACATATACCAAAATAGCTCAAAGAAATTAACAGTACAAATCTAAATACAATTCCATAATTATAAGGCAGCATTAATTTACCTCTCAGATAAGTCCAAAGAATCATCCCGTATCAATCAGTAACATTTTGCATATCCACCAACAAGAATTCTCAATTTTTAGAAATATCATCCACGTAATCACACACAGCACATGATATTCACAAAAGCGACAATGAGGAAACTCTTCCAACTCTTTACGCGCAAACAGTCTGTGCTTCAATATTATCAAACAAAAGCACCCTTCAAAACTTCTTGTTGACGTATTCCATATTCGCCACTTAAATGTATAGAAAATCGTTACAAGTTTAAAAGATGCAATCAATCCCGTGAAATTAGTAGAATTATTCGAAGAATCCGTATCTTTAAATTTCTACAGTTGTATATTCCATATTTCAGTGTCTTCCCAAAAACAGACTACACCTACTCGCAGAAATCAACTTGCCGGTATGAAATAGCACCAGGTGTCCTGGCGATGCCGAATATGTCCCGGCGTTCCATCCACTCAGATAGTAACAGTACAACAGGTAGTATACCTTCAGTCAGCCAGCAAAACATAAGTCAAACATCACATGGGACATCAGAAAATTATATGGGAGATACAGTGGATACTATGGATAGTATGGAGACGGCGGAGGCACGCGAGCAGCATAATCTTATGGTAAAAAATGTTGATATGAGTATCATTATTCATATATGCTAAAGACTATTTGAATATACCATTGTATATGACATTGCATTGGGAGACTTTCTTTCATAATTAGTAACTAGAAATTTTATATGAAATCATACTATGATGGTAGTTAGGTTGGTGTAGAAAATAAGTGTTGAAGTATTTCCCAGTAACAAGGTCTGCCGGAAATTGTGTGTTAAAAAGAAGTTTTATTATTGTATTGTTAACAGTCGGGCGACAGTGATTTACTACGCTATCCACGTAGTCGACATCCAGACTCTGTTGCACGTGGAATGATCTACAAGACTATGCACGTGGAACACTACAAGAGTCATCGTGAAATTCTTTATTCAGATTCTGGTAGTTTGCCAACACTTGAACCTGAGAGTAAAAGGTAATTAGAATAGATTTGTTTATTGAGTTCAGTGGTAAGATTATTTTTTAAGTTTTCTTTGGTAATTTGACGTTTATTATATGTTTTCTAGGTACTGCAGCACTACAGATGGACCATCCAGGTCGTTCGCCACGCGCAGATATGGCAGATTCACTCAATTGGATTCTGACACAGAACTTGAAGATGCTGTCACAGTTTCATCTTATGGACGTAGAGAGAAATGGAGAAGATGGTACGAGAGCGTTACTACCGTTGTGATTACCTGGTGGACCAGGTTGATGGAGACTATTGGAATCCGACAAGGAAGAGCAAGATACTATCCCAGTTATGACTATCGACGGCAACAAGGTAGAAAAAACAGATAATAATACTAGATTAAAAAATATTTAATGTTATACATAGTAATTTTTAAATTCACTATAAATTTATGTGTAGAATCAAAATGGAGCAAAGTGTGGAGGATGATCGACAGAGTACTTCAATCCCTGTATCTGTTGCTCGTGAGGGTCCTGTTCCTGGATTCCTGGCTACTAAGCAGAGCATCCAATGCAAGAGAACGGCTGGGTGATCAGCGTCGCAAAATTCTCTGGTTAATTCTGTTGCCGCCACTTCTACTAGCTGGTGAGTGATTTCGAAGAACCTATCGAGTAGGAAGTAAGTCCTTGGATGAAAACAAGTTACCTCCAAACTGCTTACAAACTGTCATTGGAATGTGTTGAGCATTTAAAAAAGTGAGAATGAAACGACAGGACGCGAACACCAAGAAGTTCTATAGCTGAGTTCCATTGTGCAGAGACATTTAAGTCTAGTCTGGCCGTCCTGGTCTTCTTTTTGTTTCAGGAGCTTACGTTGCGCAAAAGTATACCCTAACCTATCTGGACTCTCTGAAAAACGTTTTCTCCGACATCGCTGAGTCAAGCTCTCGCATCCTTAACGATATTTACAATTATAAATACCTCGAATACGATCTTCTCGTTAAATACTTATCAAGCATCAGAAACAACATAACCTTACCAAGCATAAAAATTCCAAACATTTCATGGCCAATAACACCTTCTTTACCGTCGCTCCCCAATATAGGGTGGAATATTACCCGGCGATAGCATAATCATTTTCGCGGTTAAGCTAATACTGTAACCGTTGAAAGACAAGTTCTATTTTATTTTTTGGCTTTGAACTAACCCTTCGCGTGTTTAATGAAAAAGGTTTTATCTTTCTTTTTTTTTACGTGTTTTTTTCTTCTATTTATTCGAGGACGAGAGCGGAGGATGCTTTTTATATTTTTAGGACAATTATATTATTAGTTCACGAATTGTCATCCATAATAGTGGCACAGTGTCAGTATAAAAAGTAAAACAGAGGAGGAAATGAACTTTTACTTGAATTATCGATATAAAAAAAAAAGAAACAAAAGCATATGACGCCTTGTCAAACACTATACTTCAATATTCATTAGTCTATCATTATACAGGAGAAGGCCTGCATATTCTTGCATGCATGATCCATCTCGTTCCTTGATTTCAACTTAATTTTTTTTAACTAACAAAACTAATGTTAGCCTACATATTTACATTAGGGAACGTTGTCCCTTGATCTCCCATTTCATGAAAAATAATTATTTGCATACAGAATGACAATGACTATAACAATTGTGAATCATCAATCCTCACGAATATCATTAGACGTATCTGTAGTGTCGTACTTACGTTTGTTCTCTTCGATATAATCGAAATATTAAAGTTGATAATGGACGATTGAATTTTTAAAACTTTCGATTGCTCCGAATCTCAAAGATCCACGAGAGTCAACTTTAAGTGGAAAATGCATAATTTTACTAAATCATGAATTAGTAACTCAATACATTTGCGAGCGTACTATGATTGTTAAAACCATTTATACTTTTTTAAAAAAAGTAGTAGCATCAAACACCCCCAAGTTATTTAATATGAAATATGGTACAAATCTTGATTAGAACAAAAACAAGCCCACCGGTAGTGACGTTTCCAAAAATTTAATATAATAAATATATAAATGGATAACAATAATGTCTCCATTATTTTTAAAGTTCGTGTATAATATATTGATTATGTAAAACGAAGTTCGTGAACGAATAAAACGTTTTTAAATTTGAACTTAATGATAATAATATGGGAAAGGTCGTAAAGGCACATCTAGTAGACATATTTCCCTTTCTTCGATATTGCGAGCCTTTCAGCTTTCCATAATTCAAAAACGACTTTTGAAATGGGAGAAGGATAGAAGGAGGTAACTTCACTGGAGACCAGATTATCCTGGGATTTGATCTTCCTTGAGGGACTCTGGGGATGATGATTCTAATGATCGAAGCCATCCGAATGGTGAGTTCCTTCGTCTACCCTTCTCTCACTTACCCTACTGGTTACCATATTAGAACCATTAAATAGTATGCATAAGAAAATGGACATAAATGGTTGTAAGATTTTTCTAAGTTCTAATTGGTACGTAACTAATATGGTAACCTAGATGTGTATCGACAAGTGACTAATAATTAATATACTGCCTAATGGTTCATAATAAGATATGAGTAATATTATTTTTCAGTATGGTGGTTCTTGCCTTTTATCATTACAATACCCTTACAATTTATTGCTGGATTGGTGCAACAAATAACAGAGTCATCGGTGGCAGCATTCAAGGAGACAAAAAATACTCACACAGCTACGGAACCTGCAACTGTAATTCCTGAGGTTATCGCACATGTCAATCAGACTTCTGAAGTTTATTCAACCAAGGAAATAGACGAACTCAAACTGCGAATTGAACGACTGGAAAATGATGATCCCAAGTGGATGGTAAGACGAGTCTAATAAGGATATTGTTTTGTTCACTGATCTTCTCTACCTTATTTCAATTACAAGTGCTTAACTATGTACTTGATGTTTCAGAATAAGTGGACAATATTGGAAAGAAATATTGGCGAGAGAAATGACGCCATACAAAATCAAATTGAAGCACTCAGGCTTGAATTGCAAACATTGAAAAAGCTCCAGTCGACATTTTTGAATGATGAAAGGATGGAAAAGCATATCACGCGAATTTTCAATGAACACATTAATGCAGAAACATTTAAACAGAATATAACAGCGATATTCGAGACGCTTATTATAGCCAATCAAATAGTCAAAAGCGACGAAAAGACAGAAGGTACAGAAACTAATTTCATTACGTATCAAGTACCGTGCATTGTGTGCATATCCTTCTTTTACCTAATATATTTTTGCCTATGTAGCAGAAACCAAAATGCAGTCATCGACTACAGACCCTGATAGTCACTATTCTAATGAAGAAAAAAAGGGCTCAGATTTATGGACAAAGGAGGACATACGAAAGATGATGAAAGAAATGATAAAAATATACGACGCCGATAAAACTGGCAAGATCGATCATGCATTAGAGTCCGCAGGTATATTATTGGAATATTAACGAAATGAAAATTTTGTACAATTTCATTAAATTCTTAATTCCGAATTATAGGTGGACAAATAATTAGTACGCGGTGCACTCAACCATACAAGGTTCAAGTTGCTTTAAAAATCCTTGGATTCACATGGCATTCGGTGCATAACGATCCACGTACAGTAATACAGAGAAACCCTGTGCAACCTGGTGCATGTTGGGCCTTCCAGGATTTCCCAGGATACTTGTTGATAAAACTACGCGGATCAATTTTCATTACCGGTTTCACTATGGAGCACGCTTCTAGGTGGATCTTGCCAAACGGAGAGATGAGAAGTGCACCACGTAAATTCGACGTTTGGGTAAATTCCATATATCTTTAAAATTGAATAAAACGCTTTTTATTCAATACTAATATTTATTTCTATATCCAGGGACTTGAAAATGAGAACGACGCAGAGCCTGTTCGCTTTGGGGATTATGAATTTCTCGATTCGGACGACAATCTGCAGTACTTCCCAGTACAGGTAAGTGACATTTTTAACATGTATAAGTAAGATATATTAAGGAAATGATTTGTTTTATTTACTGATTGTCTTAATTGAACAGAACACGAGCATTGTTAAACCGTACGAGTATGTGGAACTAAAAATTCACAGCAATCACGGGCAACTGGAGTACACGTGTTTGTACAGGTTTCGAGTACACGGCGTGTCAGTTTGAACCACTTTTAACAAGGTTGTAAAATGCTTCCACTCGGATTGTCACTCTCGATCGGCGGATCGTCGCTTAAAAGGGGAAAGTTATTTTCAGTCGTGCAGCAGGACATTACCTAGTCTTAAGTAACGTTCGTTAGAATCGAGCCATTACTGTGTCATAGAGTGTTAACTGCATTTGAGGAGTGAGTACCGAGCAACTTCTGTCACACAGTGCACTTTAAAGACATAATTTGATTTATCTGGATTGGATCAGATTTGTCCTCAACTGGCAAGATTATTCGCATTCAAATGTGCCGCCATGACGAACGTTACCATTGCGCATGTGAGTTCATGCGCCTATACTGTGTGTGCCTTTTTTTTCTTTATTCTGTTTTTTTGCTTTATTCTCCTTCTAATTTCTTGTTCACTTTTGTTCGTAGTACTATGTTTAAACTGTATTGACACTTTATATGTGAGCCTGATTAATAATGTAGGGTTCGATAAGGGCCAAAAATTAGGACTAGGATCATCCTCAGCGAGATGAATAATATATAAAATAGGTTTCACTTGTGGTAGAAAGAGCTAAGCTTCTGTTGATCGAGTTTTTCTTTTTCATTGTTCTTGGACTTCGAGTTTATATTATTCGTTTACCTCTTTTTTTTCTCTGTGTTCCTGTTACACGTGAAACTAAGGTAGTATTCGAGACTGAGAAGTCGTATTTCGAAATCCTTCTGAGGGACCCTTACGAAGGCTAAAGTTTTTAAATCCCTTCAATTAGATTAAGGATACTTATGAGAAAGGATGCCTATGGGCGTATATATTTATTTTATGCAAACGCAACACACTTTTTATACGGTTATAAATACGAGTTGTAATTTCTAATTGTTTCTCCTCATCGTCAGTGTCTTGTTCATTAATTATTAATTCTTGCTTATCGATTCATTCACACATATTTTTGTCAATGAAAATTTACGAATAACAATTTATAAGTAATAAGTGTGTGAGTGATGAGGGAAAGAAATAAGGAAAAATGGAAAAGTATTTTTTTACATAAATATTACTGACAATGTCAATGAATGTAACGGAAGCTTTTAGACGTTTGGAGTTACGGAGCAATCAAATCAGTAACAATCTATGCATAATGATAGTAATGACACATGGCACAGCAACAATAATGATTTAATGATACCAACACGACAGTACAAATTGTAAAGAACCTTTACTACACCCTAGAATAAGTATATAATCGTGGTGGTACCACTACCACGTGATTGGCTAAGAGAAACAATGCACGCTTTTATAAAGGCTCGAAAGAACTTATAATAATACATGTAACTAATGTATATCATATGTAAGAATACTTGAACAGCATATTCAACACTTAATTCCTATGCGATGACTACATCTGTGACCATACTGGGACTCCGATATGTTCTCTGTGAGAAATGCCTAGTCCCTGTTCGCATTGAAAAAATGAAAATGGGAAAGACCTAATATCATAAGCGGTCCTAATGTGTTTCTATAATATTTTTCACATAGCAGTTGGTTTTGTAAAGATAAAAAATTCTTTGATGATTACATAAACATAATAATGACCGTACTCTTCGGTAATGATTGTTGCAGCATATTACAAGTAATGTTAACAATTGTTTTCTGTCTAAATAACTTCCTATATTAGTAAAAAAGAACAAAAATTGTACCCCTTTCTTTGGTAGAGGCTAAAATTGTATCAATCATATACAAACTGAGGCTCCATTTTTTTTCTAACATAGTAGTTAATTTGAGTAACAAAGAAGTCGTTTCTGAATACAATGTTTTTCCCACTGGTTTAAATTTTATAACTTCATAATATTATTTAACATTTCATTAACTTACCACTGATCATTTTGTCTTTTGTAAAATATGACCGGCACTCCGCACCCATGCCTATGTACACGATTGGGAGACTAAGGTTTCTTTTTCATATTGTATTTACCTATGGATACGTCTATTTCAAGTAACGCCTTATAAGTTTGTGAATAAAAAGAAGTTACAAATTCCAAAGCAACTCTTTTCCGAAGCCACAAAAGCACAGCCCAAAAAAATTATCCAATCGACACTCGCAATAACTCGCAGCCATTATTCAAATCCAACGAACAAGAAGAAATAGCTGCGCGCGCATCTCGCAACACGGGTTGCCATTATTAATTATTGCGTTAGTTGCTACGTACGATAACCTAACAAAACGCGATTGCCAATGCAAAAGCCATTACTTTATCTCAGTGAGTGCTAAGTGAATCGTTCGAAAGTTCCAATTTTCTTGAATCTAAAAATAAATTAAGTCCCCATTAATAAATAATATTGAAATTCAAACGACCCAGAGCGCCACAATGGCGGGAAGGAAGAACGTAGGACGAAAATAACTGTGCAGCAACAAGTGCCGATGTTTTGAAATCGTTCCACAAAAACCTGCAAAAAGGAATCTTCCAGTCATCCGGTGACAAGTAAGTTTTATGGCAATTATATTATGCACTTGTAAGAATGCACGATGCAGCGAGAGGATGATTCAATTTACGGATTTGGACATTGACCGCAGCAATAGTCCTTGCACGCACAAGGTCATTCGTGAGAGATTCATAAGCAGCGTTCGTATATTCTACAGTCAAATTAATATAAATTTAACTATAAAGCCACGATAAATTCGAGGTCGCTGCTATTTCATTTCCATTCTCGATTAAAAAACACGAGAGGCAGAACTCTTAGTTATATCATATCTCTGGCGTTTTACGTCCGCCTTTCTGAATGCTAAGAAGTCGTAACTTTCCGTTAATACGGTTTAGTGCGATAGGTCATGAATCCATTAGAAATTAATATTAGTACTGAGTTCGGGTTATCAGTCAGCGTCAGCAGTGTTGGAAATTAACACTGCATGCAATAATTAAACACCGCGATAAGATAGGATTAAATAATCAATATTGGCTTGTTTACTTGATTCACTCGTTTATTTTTTGTTTTCTCGTAAACAAGTAGAGATTTTAGATACTCATCGTTTTAATATGCGAACGGAGACGGATGCACGTGCACATTTAATTCGCATCCATTGATCATCTGTGTGTACATATATGTGTATATATACCTATATATATATATTTCTGAGATGTGTTTCTTCTATGTTTTTCATTTCTGCGCAATATATATATATTTTTTAATTTATTTTCTATAGATTTTTTTAAATATATATCATATAATTTTAGTTTATCGAATAGGATACACCCTTTCTGCCAAATTTTCTATCATCCTTTCATCGTATCGTATATCGCTTTTCCCGATTACTCTGAACACCGTTTCACGCATCAGGAGAAACTTATTTTGCATTTTAATTTTATAAATAAGAAGCGTTTAACAAAAGTACGGCGTTGTGTGTCGGTTCGTTTCTTTGTTTTTTTTTCTTTTTTATTTTTCATTCTCGAAATAAATAAAAAGCCTGAGCGCTCGTTACGCATATTATTAATTAATTATGTATACATACATATATAACATATGTTTGTGGACTGGCTCGTGCGTACACATTAACGTAAGTAAATCACCATTTATTTTTTTTTTAATATTCGCCCCTGTTTCGCCTTCGCGACAAACTCACAACGGCAGAGTCTCGAACGCGACTGCCTATGTGCTATTAAAAGAACGAAAAACCTGTAGTACTACTATCATAAATTACAAGAATGAGTATAAACGGAATTCAGGTCGCACAACAGTGAGAACGTAACAATTGTCACCCTCCTGGGTCAATAATAACAATCACATCGCGCTAGGATAAGTGGAGTCGGTAAAAACGGGCCGAAAGTTGGCCATGAGTTATGAAAACAGGGAAGAACCGTAATCTACCTTACCGACCGTAACCAAGTATCAGTTAATTGAATATCAATATTACCATACGAGTATCAATTGGCACGGATCGGTAAGTATTACGATATAACGGTTCGCGGTATGGATTGGGAAGGTGAGTTCGTCGTTCAAGGCAATCGTGGGAAAGGCTGGAAAAATGGCGACGAAGGGGGTGAAGAATAATTAGCGATAAAGGAGAAGACGAGGAATTCGAGGAGGATTTAATAATGGAGATGGATATAGACGATGGGCACGTAATTGGAAGTATCCTCAATACTGACTTTGGAATGGTTTCGATCTTATCTCGCTTTTTTTTTAAATCTCTCTCTCATACTTTCCTTCTCTCTCTTTCTCTCCCATACACACAAGGCGGCATACTCTTACACCATTTTCTTTCATTCGCATCCACATTCGTTATTAATTTCACACACGCACACTCGACCCGCGTATGCGCAATTTTTTTTCTTATCCCCTCGCGCGTCCCGTCGGACAAAAAGAACAGAAAAAAAATTCCAAAATCCGACAAGTGTTTTCACGTTAAAGGAAAAACACTTGTCAGGATAGAATTCGTGCCGTAATGTAGACGCGACCGGAAGACAATGAAAAACGTCACTTAAAATAATAATAATAATAATAACGAGCCACGATTATCCTCGTTCGCGCTCGCTATGCTATAAGACACAGGACGATAATCGCTTAAACGTATCAATCGTGATGAGTGAACGGAGAGGGTAATGAAGAAAAAAAAATAAAAAAAAATAAATGAAGTGCAAGAAAGAATAGGAGAGACGCAAGAAAATAAATAAATACTACACGAAAAATACGATGACGTATCGCCGCATCGCTATTAATAATAATAATAATAATAATAATAATAAAATAATAAAAGCGAGCATTCATTTAATAATATTGCAAATGATCAAAGTGTCACTAATCGATTAATTAGTTGTTCAATTAGCAATCGATCGATCGACCGGTAATAAAAAAAAAATAGGTAATAGAAAAATATTATAATATGCGATGTCACATCCATGTATAAACGTAATAGCGATAGCAGTAATTGAGACAAGAGTCTACGTTGAGATAATAATATCCGTACGTTCGCGTCACGACGCCACCGCCATCTGTCGTCGATCTCGGTAATTACCTTCAGCGCACCCTAAAATTTCTACTAGCGCGAACAGTCTATATATGTAAAGTCCTCACGCGAAAATGGCCCATCGCACTAATATTCGCGCCGTCGGATATGTTTGGGACAATGTTTTATAATTTCTTTTTTTTTTCCCCACTTGTCTTTCTCACCGATCGAAAGTTGCAACAGAAAAGAAAGATAAAGAGAAAAAAAATAATAACAGACGCGCCACGATATCCAAACACGCGGGCAGCCTTATTGCAGTTCAACAGAGATGCCTTCTTTACGAGCCCAGAATTACAATACACTATACCTATAGTATAGCAACATAATAGTTAATAATATATATATAGTAGTGAATAATCGTCATTTAGTATACGGATAGAGAATAATAAACGCGTATTAGCCGGGCGACGGAGACGCGGGCGTCGCGGCGTCCCCTGAACGCGCGCGGGATTATTTTCATCGACTAGAATTTGTGTGGGACGTGTGGTGTGTACGTGTGTGTATACTTAAATATATATATATAATATTATTATATAATAATACTAATAATAATATATATATATATATACACGTAATTTTTTTTGCTTTTTTACCGTGATGCCGTTTCTTTTTTTGTTTTTCTTTTTATATCCTCAGAAATGCTTCATTATCCTGGTCGAGGACGTCGACGAATTTCTGCCGGCAGAATTATTCCGTTCTTGGTAAATAGAGTCGTCCACGTGGCTGAACCATTCATCAGAATCTTCTGTACGGTCGCCGTCCTTGGTACGAATCTATTCTCGAATAGAGTGGAGAGTTTCCTTTCTACCTCCTCTTCTTCGTCGACGTCTTCTCCAGAACGTAGTTCAACTTAATCCTGATGACTTCAGCCTCATCCTTATACTAATCCAACAGCAGCACCGGGTTCTAACGTATTTATTTCCTCCTCTTTCTCCTAAAGTTTGGCTCTATGCAATTCCTGCAACTTCCTCTTCTTCTCCATCTCCTAATATCTTCCTTAATCTCAATCTTATTCTTGCACGTCCTTATACTCATCTTCTTCCTCCTTCTTCTCCTCCTCCGTCGCCTTCTACGGGTCTTCCTTCATTTGTTTAGCTTCTTACTTCTTACGGCCCAGGTACTCGGCCATCTCCTGGAACTTTTCCTTCTCGTCCTCAAGCAGCAGCGCTTGGACGCAGCTCGTGAAGTATTGAGTGCTGAAGCAGTCTTGCCTGGTGAAAATTAACAGAGGAACGTTAGGTAATAGGTATTGATTGGATAATGAAAATTTGAAAAAAATTTTTTCGTTAGTCATTTGGATCTTGGAAAAATTTCAAGATCGTTGAGAAACGTCACGTGCACGAGTCTGTTTCAATTGTTGGTGACGAATGACGATGGTTCTTAGGTTTTTTTTAATTTCAAAATTTTTTTTAGAAACAGTCGAGCTACGTGACGTTTCATTTTTTTTTATCAAAAATTTGCAAAAATACAGGTTCGTCACTCGATGCCGGTTACGACCTGGAAAAAACATGTTTTTTTGGTTTCCTTCAAAAAGTACGAATCGTTCGAAACATTCTCGTCTGAAAAGAGTGGGGATGGTCTTTTGAAAATGTTAGGAGCTGATGGTGGCGCCAAAAATAAATTATGCGCCCCCCAGCAAAAAAACTTTTTGCTAATGTGAAACAAAAATTTTAACACGGGCAAAAGGTAAAAAAGATATCATCAAAAAACAAATATTCACAAGGCTCTGCAGGCTCATTTATACATTTTTTGTATTTTTCTTAAAAATCAACTCCCTTCCCCTTAACGACAACCAATTCAAAATTACCTAAACTCATTAAAATCGAATGAGCCCCGACGTGACGTGTAGCGTTTAAGCCTGCGTTCGCAGCCCTCGTTAAGGCGCGCGCGCACTGACGTCAGGCCGAAACGAAATGGATAAGAAAGCCCCAAGAAAAAACACGTAAAAAAAGTAAAGGAGATGAAGAAAAAAAAATGAGCGGGAAAAGGGAGAAGATTCAAAAAAACGATAGTTGCAAAGGTATCGACAAAGTCAAGAAACAATAGGAGCGAGGTACGAGGCGTAAAGAAAAAAGTATAAAACTAGCACCGATAATGGATTAAACGTAAGGCAAAGAGTGTCAGGTAGGGTTAGTATAAAAGTAGCAAAATAAAAATAACCAAGAGAAATCATAAACATAAAATAAGAAGCTACCTAAACCCCGGGTTCAGCTCCGTGGAGTTGTTTGATCCACGTCTGGATCTGCTCCATCTCGTCCTGCAGTAGTAGAACGTCGAGGCATCCCTTGAAGTAGTCCGACGTGAAGCAGTTCTTTCTGTAAGGTTTCAATTAAATTAAATGAAACATTATTCACCCAGAAAGAAACACGACCATCGTCAAGCATGAATTAATATTCGATCGAATTTGCAGAGACGCCAATATGGATGCCAGGAGTCGAAAACGATGGTCTTGACCAAACTGTCATATCCTTACCGCATTCCTAAATACACAGATTAAACAGCACGCATAGGGCACAGTGTATATAACACGTAGCGACGACAATTACGGAGATACAAAAGCGGCCCCGCACAATGGTTACCGCCATATTGACAAACAGCGCTTACGGTTGCGCGCGCATCGTAAACCGTGTGCGGGAAATACGAATGTAGTCAAACGCGAGGAAACGCATACGAATAGAAGTTTTTTAAACAGCTTGTACAAATATTCGAAAGAAACGAATTGTACCGATGGTTGGTACACGTACGAGTAGGCGCACGTGCAACGGATTATCCATACGGGTGAGTGGATTTGAGTGCGCAACGCGCCCACAGAGACATCAAGCGGTAATAAGACGTACTACGCGTGTTGGCATACAGTTCGCGGGCTGGCTATAAATAGAAGAGAAAACTCACTCCGTTTGGATACGCGTGCCGAGTTGAGGATGACGCAGAGCAAGTATATGTTCTCGCCAGGTGAATTAATAATTTTTCACCGGGTATAAGAAACGGAATAAAAGGTATATCCCGTCGTTGAGCGCGGTAGCGTCATTAAAAAATTCTCCAAAAAAGTATATTTCATACCTGCAGAGCGAGTGGAGTTGTGGTTCACGGAAGAGGTTGTAGCAGTCTTCGCAGATGCGGTCCAGTCTTGCGAATAGACTCTTGTCGTAAACGCCCTTGCACTGGATGTCCATGAAGGAACGTTTTCCAAGAGGATGACCCATGAGGACGCCAGCGTCGGCTAGACCCAGACACGAGGACACCAGGAGAAGCGTCACGGACCAGGCCAGCATGGATAACAAGACGGGACAAGACGAAGAGCTGCTCGAGGACGAGGTGGAATTCGATGGCCAGGTCGAGGATCCCGTCGAGGATGACGAAGACGCCGACAGGGAGTTCAAGAGCGGTGATACGTAGGTGGACATGGAATCGGATGATGGGATGGCTCCGGTTCTTTGCTGACGATGCATCATCTGCAAAGGAAGAGGGTGGTAAAATGATAATTAGCGAGTACAGAAACGGGTAAAAATAATAAAAACGTCCTTGGCATAGCAGCGTAAACGATAGGTCCAGGACTTAAATATTCGAAAGAGCCAACACTCTGTCTCTGATTTATCTCGAGATAGTACAAAGTGCACTTGAGACAAACATAAAAAAAAGGGCACCACGGGTGGGTCCAGGAGAGAAGAGAGTATACTCCAAGTGAATACACATACATATATCTAGAGAAGATGTAAAGCAACTCCTAACCAGTCCTGCAGCAGCCGCTGTGAATGGACCACACGCAGGTAGGCCCCACCTGTAAACGTTCTCAACCGACAACTTCATTAACCGAGGCCCCCTTCTTGCACGACCCTACCTTCCTTCAGCCTTACTATTCCCTTTACAGAACACTACTTCTCATCCCACCTCCAGCATCCTTCATCTCCTCTTCCTCTTTTCTCAAGCCGATCCTCTCCCACCGCTCCCCGCGTATCATCCCGGCATCGCATCCACCTCGCTACCTTTTTCTCTCGTTCTTCCACATTCACCTTCCTTTCTTTTTTTCTTTCTTCTTTTTTCATTTCTTTCTTTCTTTCGGGACATAATCGCCGCTCCCGGGTGGGATCTTATTTTTAGCCGGGCACTGATTCTCAGAATTTTTGCAGGGCTATCGCTGCGGGCCCTGCCATGCCCTGGCACTCTTTTAATCTCTCTCTTTCTCTCTTCCCTCTTCTATCCAAAGTCCCTATCGCCCTTTCTCACTTTTTCTCATATCTCTCACTCTCTTTCACCAGATCCTCTCTTCCATAGAGGATGCCGCTCGTAATTGGCCTCCGGGCGATAATTCGCCGAGAGTGCTCGCGATCGTTAAACTTTCGTCCCATTTCGTCCTGGTTACAAGGAGCGTTTATCTCGTGCCTCCCCTCCCCTCCTAACCGCCCCCCCCTCTCTCTCTCTCTCTCATTTCCTTACTTCACTTATCACCCCACCTCGCTCCCTCTCACAGCGATTGGATATTCGTGGTACGGGTCTTGTGTACCTTGCCGCTTCTTGGAAGTTCTCTCTTGAATGGCCCGCGATGCGTAAGGGACACACGTGTGTGAATGCATACGTGACGTGGGCCTAGGAGGCCGGGAGATTCATTGATAAAGAAGAGAGAGAGAGAGAGAGCGTGGGCGCGCGTTCTACTATCTTCCACGGGTATGCATCCTCGTGGATCTCAATGGTTAAGCCTGGTACACAGTGTACGTAACCTTGCGCGGCTACGTCCAAGGTGTCTTTACGAACGGCGTCGGGAAACGTATGGAATATCAAAGGAGACCTTAGATTAAGATTCGTATGCCGATGAGACGTTGATAAAAAGATAAATTAGTACGAGGGTGGAAATACCACGTAGAAATGTCAATACGTACTATATATATATATACAGCTATGTTATCCAGCTCGCGTATCTCTCATACGAGAGAAAGGCAGGACGCGAGGGGTGGCTGGGGAGGGTCCAGGGGGAGGCTGGGAATAGACGTCGAGGTAGAGTAAAAGGAGGTGGCGGTCGAGCTGGAGGTGGAATCGCGGGGAGGAGGCCGTAGAGAGAGGTGCACGACGAGGAGGCGTAAGCGTGGAGGAGAGCTGGGAAGGGTTAGGCTGAGGTAAATAAAGAAAAAGTCAATGGGGACCGGTTGGTCGACAGGTGAGGTCTTTCCTCGGCTTGGCCACGCACAGGTGTGCAATCTGCAAATCCCCTTTGGCAAAAAGCCACACGCTCGCTTGGGCTGCCAGGCTTGCTCGCTCGGAGCACTTGGCTCGGGATCGTACGAGCCGGGTACACGCGTGCGTGTAATAAAAATAAACGATAACCGGAGGACAGGGATCTTTCGTTCGATCGATAAATCGATTTCGAAAAAAGAGGGGAAAAAAATTTTTCAAATCGATACCTCGTCCAAGTTCAATCGGGTACCCGGTATATGGATCGACCGACCGTGTAAAAGAGCCGGGACCCATATGCCGAGGCTGACCCAGGCAGGAGGCGGTCTCTTACGGTTTTACCTACAAGACCTCCAGATGGAAGGAGGGAAGATCCAGAACGAAGGTAGTGATGCCTGGTATCGTTAGATAGATCAGCTCTCCTCGCCAGGTGGTCCATCCCGTGCCGGATGACTCAATCGTGAGAAGGAGCTGCCCGACGGGCTCACGAGAGACTCCGGGATGAGTGCTGATGCAGGATGGCTATGTGTGCGAGCGGAGGAGAGATCAGAGTGTTGGGATGCTGGGAGGAAGAGAGGGACTGATGAAATATATATATATATATATATATATATATATATGAGAACGGGGTGGTGGGGCCCTCTAATTAGGCGCTCGACCGCCGTCGGTATACCATGTACCATATAACATATGCCGTGTGCTACGCGATACACGCTATATACCGTACGACGTCCAGGCCCCCCCCGCGCCACCCAAAAAAAGACGAAAGCCGTAAATCAACCGCCAACGAGGCTGCAGGGCTGCGGCTCGATCTTTGACGCGTACCTTTTACCTACCTGACTGCCTACCTAACCCACCTACCTTGCTGACTAACCTTGTGTTTGAAATGAAATCTGTGTTTGTTTACTTGACGAAAACTTATGGGGATGCGAAATATTTTTGGGAGGGGCTGGTCTAAATTTTGGGGGGGGGGGGGGGTGTTGAAAATTCGTAACGAGAATATTTTTTAAAATTCGCGCCATACGATCAAGTTAAGGGTGTCTCGCGTGTGTCTCTAATAAATGCGATCCGGAGTCGGCGATGATTTTACATGGGATTTTAATCCCGATTGGACCCCTCACGGGGAGTCAGTGGAACGGGTCGTGCAAGATCCTAGGATCGTTCTCGATCGGGATTTCCATGTGCAAAAGTAACGATCTCGATCGCGTCCAAGATCAACACGACGATAATTTAGTACACGGGATCGCCACCCAGGTGCGCCTTGACACGCGCAGATGCTGTTGGTCTCCAGAAGGTTACGGGAGGTATGGTTAGGACTGGGGGTACCGAGAGAGACAAAGAAGAAGAAAAGGAGGAAAGAAGAGCGAAGAAAATGAAGAAACTCGAAGGGATAACGAAGACGAAGAATATAGAGTGTGGTACCAAGGTACTAGAAGTGAACGTAAGATCGAATGAAAATTTGATAAACGTCAAACTTCGTTGTCTTGATTTTTTTATCCTTCGGTTAAAGCAGCTAACTTCGCGCGATAGAAATTTTATATCTCGATGGGATTTTATTGAATTCTGGACCAAGGATGCTGCGGATATAATCGACACCCTTTTTTTCGCCTCTCATCATCCACCTGTTGAGATCAAGATCCAACTATTCAAAATTTCTAAACCCCCCCCCCCTCCCCCTCCCCCGGACAAGATGCTGTACCACATACATCTACATTGCAAATCCATGTGTGTTATTTCCTATCCTTTCTAAGATAATAACTTTTTTACGCACTCACAAGTGCCTTGTTATTCCCACATATTCCAATGTAAAAATAACACACTCGTATACACAGTGGTCTATAATAATCGGCGCAGCTGCGCCGGTTGCTTCGTGTTGCGATGCTGCGGGAGGATCGATCGAATCTTATTAATCGTGTTACATCGTTTTCTCTCGTATCGTGCAAGATAATCGACATATTCCGTGTCGTGCTGCAGAATAAAACGTAAAAAATTTTGTCACGGATTACCAGATACCGAGTCAATACTAAAAGTACTAAAAGGATCTCATCGTACTGTAGCATGAAAATTGTCCGGATCCGTTCTCCATTATCAGTGTTATCAGTGAGCAGTAAGAGTAAATAGAAAGGACTATGATCTTATAGAAGTCTCTATATAAATAATCAAAATTTGCAGGAACCTCAGCGAACGTCATCAGAGACTCGATTGTGTATAAAAAATTATTAACAAAGCGGATCATGAAACACTGACGTCAATCTCTAGACGATAATTTTCTTGTTGTATACGATAGCTCTTATTAACCTAAGACCGATCGCTCATTAAATGCTAAACGATTTCAATAGAGTATGCGTGTATATATATATATACACAGTGAGAACTCAAAAGGTTTTCCATCCATCGCCTAATCGAGCTCTAGGTATAGGATGACATTACGAATTCCTGTTCGGTGCGCAGGTAGTTAGTGGAGGTTATTTATAGAATGATTATTAGCGTCGGTGCTTGGGAGCAGTCGGACATCGTAAGAAAAGGAAGAAAAAAAAAGAATAATAAAAACTCAATAAAAGAGAACGTGTACGCAAGAGGCCCGTATTTATTAAGCTCATTCGGAGTCATTAGACGAGATACGGGCAATGCGGCGCAACTAGTGCGAGCGAGAGAGAAGGAATATCCGAGAGAGGAGAGAGAGAGAGAGAGAGAGAGAGAGAGAGAGCGAGAAATAATAGAAAATTGTGGGAAATGTGTAAGGTAGTCAACTGCACGCGTGAATCCGTGATGGAATGCTCAACAGGTGTGCCAAGGTAGAGGACCGTGTGGGTACCCGACTACCTACCTACCTTCACTGCACAGTACGAAGTATACGTACATAAAGGACTGTACACAATCGTCCAGGACTCACTTGAGCCAAAGGCAGCACGAGGTATCGGCTCATGGACTGTCTCCCGTGTTATTTTGTCGCGGCGTTGGCAAAGGTGCGATGAGTTCAACGTACGAACATTTTTTTTGTTTCTTTACTTTTCGCTTTTCTCCATCTTTTTCTCTCCGTCGAGAGGTTACCGCGATGAAAGGAGCTAGCACGCGTTTGTACATAGAAGATAAATTTATAAGTATACAGTAAGCGAGCTCTATAGCGCTTTTAAAGACGAGCATAGAGTATGTAGATTGTCGAGTTGGCCAAGTAAGAGAAGAAACTTTTAAGTACCGCGAGGCGTACAGAGAGTCCACTGTTTTTCCATCGACGTGGGACTCGACGCTCGATTTATTTACACGAGCCTCTCCTTCATCGTCTTTCACATCTGGTGCGTTATGGCGAGGAACGAGGTCCGCGAGGATGAGACCGAAGATCGAGGGAGAGACGTAAGAACCCTGGTGTGCAGGTTGTGTCTACGTATGTAGGACAGAGCGTGCACTGTTGTGGGCAACGAGGGAGTCGGTCGTACGTTTCTAAAATCGTTTCGATGCTGAGAAAAAGGAGAGAGTGCGTCGAGTATATTAGATTGTATGTAGAACGTTCATAAAAAAGATATACCTTTCCCTTAAGAATGACTCGTGTTATGTATTAACGGCCCGCGAAGGAGGGACGGACGAATCCGCGCTGCGAGTGTCTCTTCTGGTAAGTTTAATATAGTTTATGGTAGAGTGGCAAGCCAGCGAGTACCAGGCACCGTGGCAGCAGCCAGCAGAGCCACGGTCTGGTGTGCGTTAGGAGAAGGTCTCGAGAGACGGCGGCCCAGGAGAAGGGGAAGCGTGTTCCGGCAGACAGCTTGGCGTCCTACGGTTCGCATTACGAGAAACCGTAGCCTTACGTATCTCCTGGGGGCCCCTCGTGCGGCCAGGCACTACCCCCTCCAGACCTGTAATGCTTACCACCAGTCCCACTTCGTTCGCTCGCTGGCTCTCACCGACTCGGTTACTTTATTCCCTCGCTGCCGACGGCCATTCGTCAAGACTTCCATCTCCTTATGAGTTGTCCCGAGGATCAGCAGGAGCCGAGGACACGGGATTTACTTTGTATACGAATGGACGCGAGAGAATCGTCAAGGGATTCTCCGCTGCGTCGAAAGGAGGAAATATATTTAAGGTTAGAAACTACACGAGCGGCTATGCTTTTTTTCTATTCAGAGTGATTCTTAGGGCTGCTTTAACGTAGATCTAAAGATTCGTATACCTTTATCGGGAGGTTGTAAGATGTCATTTTTGAGGTTACGAACGTCGGTCCTTGGACGCCGTGGCGTCCCTGTCAAGATTTTCGGGAACGGTGCTGGCACTTTTCTCTAGTCAGTTTAAAGTGGTGCGCGACGTCGGTACGTGAATTTTCAGTGCGCCCGAGGAAACGCGAGAGCCGGGGATAGTAATACGAGACGAATGCAAGGTAAAAGTGTTCGATCGGTCGGATCGTTGAAGCGTAGAGGACGGACGCGGTCGCGCGGCCCTGACTATCACTTCTGTATTATGGCAGACCGAATGTTCGAATCGCGCGCGTTTTATGTATCAACGAGTTATTTATCGTGCATTGTTTCTGTCGTTATTGCCCCCTTTCACCATCGGGCACTTCCTTCGGTGCTGGACGGTAGGGTTACGCTACGGGTTATCTACTAAATTCCTGAGCGAACCTCTCAAGGATACCTCGAGTAAACTCGTAACGAAATTTTCACTAAGCAATGCTGACGACGATCCTTGGAAATACTTTTGGAATATTTTTACTGACTTATCTTTACGAGAGAAAAAGGATCGTCTTTCTGTCTCGTCAATCCTAACCTCAAAATGCTTGGCGAAAGTGCATCCGTACGGAAATATATGGATTTCGAGTAGGATGGACAGCTGTATAGAAATTACTGCCGTAGTCAAAACGAAGATAAATAGTATAGACTGACCGAAGAAATGGCTTTATAAATACCGACAGACGCCCGAGTCTTCCCGGAACGTTAAGAGGGCGGGAAGGAGTGGGAGTCGGAGGAGAGAGGGGAGGGACCCGGTACGTGGCGGCAACTTAATTAATTGTTTCCAAAAATAACCCAGGAGTCCCGTGGCCCGTTTGCTGTTCTGCTGACTAATGTAGTCTACACGCCTCGACTCTATCCCCTACCAGGAGTGACTTTACGATTCCCATTCCTCTCCTTTCTCCCTTTACCATCGCCAACGGACCCCCCCCGTTCTCCCCGGACTCTACCGCATCCAACCCACCCGCAATCCCTAAGACTTCCCACCATGTAGTATCCTGGGAACACGTGGTTTCCGACTTTGAAAGATCTCGAAAGGTCTGCGTTCTATGGGATGCTGTTATTATCCCTACTATTTAATCTTAGCGGTCCACTCAGCATCCCTGATGATCCAATAGACTTCTTGACTTTGTTAGTAAATTAGTTTCCCGTGTCGTTAGTGCTTTTGGATTTTTAACTCTAACCTATATAGACTTTGTATAGGCAATGGAAAAAATTTTTTTATCAGGAAAAAATATTACAGATAAAATGGACCGTCTGTCTGATGGACCGTATCAGATTTTTGTTATACGCTCATAGTGCACGTGAAATTCGTGTCAGGATCTGTGAGAGAAGAGACGGCTAAAGTTTTGGGTCTGGTCTCGTCTCCGACTTAAAGATCCTCTGAATGATTTCTAAAGATAGATTCGAGGTTTCCCCTTATACACACTCGATTATATATATAGACGCAGTCTATGCCCTGTGCTATACTCGTATAACCGTTCCTGATGCATCAAGGGACCTAAGCCCTTTTTCGTATATTAATATGGGTCCAGCACAGCATCTCTAGCCTCTAACAGTACTCTCCCGTTTCAAAAGACTAAAATCAAGATGACAGTCAGTTATGTCATACACGAGTATAAATATTTACCAGAAATTTAAAATTGTGCGAATAACATCGAAAAGTCCCACAATGCATCAGTCCCAAGCGCCTACTGATCCAATTGAAAAAAAAAACCACTCACGCCACCATTTCACTCCCATTTTTTATGACCGTACATTTTTTTTCCTGGGTCCCATGGCCGAGCGTCACCCAACACCATCGGTTCTATTTTTACCGTAAAACCCCCTTGGGTTAGAGCATTGGGACGTGTGCTCGGACACCATGGAAACTACGCTTAAGTAGTTACTGTCCCGTTTAGATAGCATCGTTCTTACTCTCTTGGAGGTTAGGTTAGGTAGCCATCCGAAAAGAAGATATAGTGCTACCATAACCCATGGGAGTTTAACATGGCACGCTTGACGATATTTTACCAGTTATTTGTTCATTTTCTCTCGTACCCACCGCCCATTTCACACGTGCCGACTGAAGTTGGCTTTCCCATAGAAATCAAACGCATCAGCTAACTTCAGCTCGTACGTCTCACTCGGCCAGTCACTTGGACCCTGTCGCTCTCCAGCCTCCTGCATAAGGCCCCAAGAGCTCCTGCCCTAGCCCTCCGACGGTCACGTACCTCGCATGGAAAGGCGCGCGAGTAACGGATAAGGATAAGAGAGAGAGAGAGAGAGAGAGAGAGAGAGAGAGAGAGAGAGAGAGAGAGAGAGAGAGAGAGAGAGAGAGAGAGA
>JAYRCB010000101.1:109282-127849 GCA_036026315.1 Trachelus stipa
GCTCTTCCTCCTTCTCTTCTTCTTTTCTTTATCATCCTCCTTCGAGTTCTTCGCCGCCAGCTTCTCTTCTGGCTCTTGGTTGTACCTCTTCCTTGAAGAGGATACACACGGGTTACGGAGGGGAGTCCCCGTCATCAATGATGGGGAGTCCCAGTGACTCCCGGAACTTCCAGGACCGGTAGTAAGTAGAATTTTTTAAAATAAATATTCCATCGGTGGAACGTATGATTTTGTATCGTTCGAAAGTACCTGGGTACGGTCCACCGAAGTTTTACCTGTGAATTTCTCGTATACTTTTACTTTCTGTTCTCCAGCAGGCTTCCCTGCGGTCTTCTATGCTTCTTCCGGCGAATCTACAGAAACACAGTGGTACTTGCACGCCAGTGACGGCTGCTGGAGGTTATGGAAGCTGGAGAGAGCTAACGACGCCTCTCGCTGGAATTCAACCGAGTGCAAACTTGCTTCTGGGTTGCATCAACCGGCGAGGACGGTTGCGCGAGTTACTATCACGAAGTACGTGTTACGTCGGTTTACACGCTCAGGCACTGAGAGACGCGAGGACGAAGTTGCGACAAGTGAAAAAATAGTGGGAGGAAAAAAGGGGAATTTTGATTTTTTTAAAGCATTTTTCATCCGGGTTATCTGGGACTGACCTGTCTTATAGTCGGTGAAGGTAGACTATTTTTAATTAATAATTTTTGTTTTTGGTATTTCTTTTGAAGTTTCGTTCTTTTCTCTTATCTTTTTCTTTACTCATTTATTCTTTTTATCCCTTTCAGCGGCACACGCCTCCCTACTCGCTGAGACTCTGCCCAAGGCGAATGACAAGAATCTCCCACTACAGCTGTACTCGCTTACTCCTTCCTCTCTGTCTTCGACTAAGAAACTCGTGCTCCAATTAACTACTTTTCCCCGTATGACGCAAATCTACCGATCAATCCATCATCTCTGATACACTTCCAACATATTCTTATGATCGTACAACGCCATTATGGCCTTTCGCGATCGTTGGAAATCCCCCTTAAGTTCAAGAACGTAACACGGAAGAGTCTGGTCCAAGCCTATAAGACTGGACTTGGAAATGGGATATTTTGAAAAAAATAGATTATGGTCGTTTTCGTTTTCTATATCAACTATTAATATTTGATGTATCTAAATTTTTTTTTATTGCGTCCAATGTTAGTTTTCAAAGAGGGACTCATAGATACTTTCACGTTTTACTTTCCCTATTCCGACAAGTACGACCTTCCGTAAAGGTATATATTTTACTGTAGTTATATTTACTATACTGTACCAAACTGTACGTAAGTACATACCTGTCAAGAAAAACTTTATCTCTGCTCGCAGTTATGACTTTGAAAGTCTGTACTGAGCCATAGAATGACGCTGCAATGTTGGACGATGATAACATCCGGTTTTTGCTCGTAACAGAATTTTTGGGAAATTTATACATAGGACATATTGATTATATGGAAAAAAAGGCAGTTAAGTAGCATCCGGGAATACGGAAATTATGACGATGGAGGATCATCGATTCTCACTTCCGGGAAGCGTGATTCGCACTTTTCGCACTGAAACGCTTCGAACATTCCACGAGCCACGGGTTACGCTGCGTTACGTTTTACGTTGTTTCTTTTATCTTTTTTATCTCTTCTTTTTCTCCCACCGTCGCGACGCTTCAACCGAAACGTTTATTTCACGTTGAGTCTATGCTAGTCTCGTATTGTTTTTGCGGTGTTGCATAGTCCATGTGGGTTTTCAATATTTAACCAAGTCTATTCGCTACATTTCTTGGCCCTATTATTTGTATTAGAAATCCCGTATATGATTCACACGTTTTCTAGTTTTATATTGTTTCTGCTTTATATTGACACCGTCGACGCCAGGCATATGAATATGCGGCATTATGAATTTTCTATGAGACAATAAAAATAAGTTAATTGTTATTGACAGTTTACGTCTGTTTCGAAAGGCGAAGGGCACGTTTCCATTGATGATTGATGTCAGTTTTTTGCGATATTTGTAATTAGAAATAAGTGTGTTATTGGAGAATCGCAGGATCAGTATGGAATCAGAAAGAGAAAAAAATAGGAGCGATCTTAGTGTCATTGAAAAAATGATAGAATGACGAAAAAATTCACAGCGACCTACATTTTCGTCACGGGTTTCGTACTGCGTTTTAAAATAAAATTGTGATCGCGTTTCTATGTGCAAAATCGCTCGGGCGATACTTCCGGTTGCGTTCTGAATAAATGACAGCATTTTTTTACGTTCATTTTTTTATTCTGTTTTTTTCGCTATTCAGTATAGTTGTCTATTGCGATAATACTGCTGTGACTTTCTTTGAATATGAAGTGGAAAAAAGAGTCATTTGAAATATTTCAATGAGGCGTTTCTGGGTAACGCAATCACGTCTTGCAATTTTTTTTTGGAATTTACTAATTTTTCGAAAAAATCAAACATACATGATAGCTGTGTAAACGTGAGCGGGTTCACGTAAAATGGATACAGAAACCTAAATACGTGAATCGTGAAATCATCCTTGGAGTTGATTAGAGCAAGATCAGATAGTGATAACAGGTGGTGAGAAAAATCGATTTTTGACAAAAACGATCATTAGGGAATTTAACGAGCTCAGTATCCTCGATTGTTATTTCATTTTTTAACGCATCATCGATTCCTTCCGTATTATTAGACCTAAAATTACGGTTTATCGTTTATTCAGAGTGACTAGCGTCTTACTTTTTATTTCCGCACCTATCTCTCTGGTTCGACAAATTCAACAAAAAAAATTCTATTTTTACTCTCGCATTCAATTTATGCGCATGACGCGACCGTTTGGACGAAGAAAAAAAAAATTTCAAAAGAGTCATAAAAGACCGTAAAACGTCGTCAGTACAAATAGATAAACGAAACACATCCCGGTAACAAAGAAGCATCATTACACTAGACCAAAAAAAAAGGCAAGTCTCATCCACAAAGAAAAACCCCACAACGGAAATCTCCACGGCAATAATTCGCTCCAGCCGCCATTTTACATTCGTTCAATCAGTCTCAACACGTGATACCCATTTCCAGACATTAAAAATGTCTACCGTTCAAATTAAACAACTTTTAAAACTCCAGGTGACGAATCCCAACGCCATCTTGCCTAAACCTATCCAAAACAAAGACTATCCTCCCAACGTTCCTCCCATATAACCACCTTGACGATTAGAGCCAAAAAAAAGTTAACCTCCGACTCGGCCGTTAAATGGTTTTATATCCCGGCACATAGTCTTCAAGGTAGAACAGCTTAAGAATCCATAGTAGTAGTAAGCAATAGTAGTAACGGTAGCGTTATGCTATAGTGCGTTCATAGTAGAGTACTACTAAAGTGGTACGTGCTCGTGACACAAAGTGACAAAGCGATATGTGACAAAGTGACAAAGTGAGTCACGAGTGTTCCCACAGAGAGAGAAGCCATTACCTAACCTTAAACAGGTTGTGTAGGGTGCGTGTGGGCCAACGTTAAAGTCCCTAGAGATACGCGATGCGCGATTGGCAGACAAGTGTACGGAGCATAAATATTAAACTGGATATTAAAAAGCGTCGATACGACTCACACTCGTATATACGACAGCCGATTTAATAATTTCTAGATTGCTTAAAACTACCACGTGCCCTAATGGTTATACCGGAGCGCGAATAATTTCAACGACTATAACGATGGCTGTCGTCAATTTCAAAATAATTAACAGTCTCTATACCCATCCATTGATATATTCACTTACCTTATGGTGAACGACGCTTATATACACTGCTGTCAATATGTATCCGCTCGAAATTGGCAGGACGTGTGGACGATACTTTAGATCCTCATTTAGTAGTACACGGGTTTCAGTACTCGGCATGGGTTATTTTACAGCCAGAGAAAGAGACAGAGAGAGAAAGAGAGAGTTACAGGGAGGGAGAGAGAGAGAGAGAGAAAGTGAGAGGGAGGGGGAGGGGGAGAGAGCCACAGAATGATAATCGACACAAGAGAGACGAATGATCATGAGAGTACGGAGAGAGTATTGGACGGAAGGAAAGGTTGAGAAAATAAAGAAAAAGAGACACTCAACCGTTTTCACTCTCGAAACTTACGTAGCAGATCATGAACTTGGGCCTACTCCTCATAACGGCACGATAATAGTATTCCATCTTGCGATGCTATTTAGTCTATGGCCTAACCTTATTTTCACTCCTATTTTGTTTTTGTATTTACCTTGCACGAAAATAGAAAAAGGTATCCACTGAGAGTCTTCGTAATTTTTGTCTATGCCAGTGGCACGCGATTATAAAAACTTCAGTGGTAGACTCAATTAAAGTTCAATTTGTTTCTATGGGACTGTATCGTATATTCCCGTGCGAAAGAACTTTAGTATCGGGGACTATACACGCTGATGGCTTAATGTCTGTATCCGTGCCAGTCGGCGTACGCCGAGGCAATTTTCTCACGCCTTTATATCCGACAATGTTTACCCCTCGGTATTATTTAATCGTGCTCACTGAATCTGGACGTAGTATATTTATTTTTTGGAACCACCGTCAAACGTTATAAAATCACGTGTCTGTATTTTTATTATTATCTCTGCCTCTCTCTCTCTCTCTCTCTCTGTCTGTCTCTCTCCCTCTCTCCCTTTCTCTCTTTGTGTTCTCTCTCTCTCTCTCTCTCTCTCCCTCTCTCCCCTTATCTCTCTCTCTCTTTCTCAGACATATATTCCTTGGATTCTATTAAATTCTCTTTCTCCTTTATCTCACTCTCCCTCCCACCCTATGGACTTCCCCCCCACCTCAGTCCCTCCTCGAGTAACGAATCCGGTATACAAGGATAAACTCTCTTCGCGATTCGTTCTTTTCTATCCCCACCACTGCCATGCAACCCCCGTAACCGCACTTTCCACCACCGTCAATGGCCAATCGGTATGTAGCGCGGGAAAACCTTTGGAATTTGAATTTATACTATCTTCCTCGATCCGCCGAAAATTACTCGATACTTTATTATCTCCTCTCACTATGTCACTTTTGCTATCGTTTTGTAACGCGCGCATCTATTGTTATTTTTTAGAAGCGTACAGCCACTCTTGTCGAACCGGGCTAAGCCTGTGCACTACAAGCTCACCGTCGAGAGCACGATACCCAACTGGTACGTCCCCAAGCTGCGACGCCAGACTGCTGCTCCCGTGTACCGTCGGCAGACGCTATCGTACATGTAAGACTGTACGTGCACAACACCGGGTCCACCACGAGTTCCACGAGCTTCGTATTGAGTGTCCAACGTACCGCTAGGTGCGTATAGAGACATTGGTATACGTATGCGACCGTGCCTCTACCCTCTGCTAGCACAAGTATATACGTGTACATACATATAGGTAACACGGTTAAAGGACCCTCCCGTGTTTCACAACGTAACGAAGTTCCCTCATTGCTATCTCATCTACGACTTTGTTTTTTGTTCTAATTCTCCTCCACACGGAAATTTTTATCTTTCGTTAATACGACGTCGCTCGTGCGCATGCGCGATATCGCGGCAGACATATTGGATTCGAAGATGGCTGCGATTAACACGAGGTTTCCATTGAAACATTGTTGGGGGTTGCCGTTGTCGTCTAGGTATGTTTTAATCTATGGGCTATTCTATTTATAAACACGCTATATCGCCCTCTTGCAAGGTATGTGATTTATACGAGCATCGTTTTAGTTTTATATACCTGGCGTCCGTCTTACTTGCGTACTCGGCTTACGTCCTGCGAATTTCCTTTTCTGTCCGCTAGAGGCGCTATAAATAACCCACGGACTTACACGAGAACGGAAAGTAGCTCGCCTTCGGGATTCCTTTAAAAAATTCCACGCGATATATCTTGCTTTTTCCTGATACTATACACTTCGCGTATATCGATACTAAGAGACGGCAGGTGATAATGTCTCGTGAAGTCAGAGATACTCGGGTTTCCTCTGGGCCACGTGTCTTCCGTCTTTCAGTGGAGGGGGTTATAAAATTAGAGTGGGGATGCTCTCGGTTAACGTAACATCGGCTGGACGATCGAAAATACGAAAAATGACGTTGGGGGATGATTAAAGTGTTCACCCTTGATAGGTACAGTGAAAATTTTGATTTTAAATAAAAAAAATATTTAACAACGCGACAGAACGAATTTTCTTTACGATAAAAATTTTGAAATTATTTTTCCGCGATTTATTTGAATCAACCGCACATTGATGCTTTTTATTTCTTCATTTTCGCAAGTCGAAAGATTATGATCGGCAAAGAATATTAATTTTCTATAATCGACGATCCTTTCACGATTCTCTATTCGTAGTGTAGGGTCAATTGTCTGTCCATGTTTGTATATGTTACTGTACTTGTCAGGGCACGTACTCACTATTCTTTTTTTACCAGACCATACGTCACATATGTATATAAAGCCTCTTGACAAGAGCGTATTGGTTAATGGCCGAGCATGCGGTGCGAACCGCTTCTCAGAATGATCAGCTCGTGGCGTCGAACGTCGCGACGCCTGTGAATGCACCAGCGTCCTCGTAAGAATACCGTATAGTGACGTCTTCCGATTGATACAGTTACGGATTTTCTGGTTTACTGCCAAAAGAAACCAGTCGTATCGCAGCCGCTAATTGGGTTGTCGCTGTTTCAGAATGACGCTTGCCGAAATCACAGAGCGTCCAAGCGCTCAACCCCTGATACAAACGATATTTCGGGATCGTTAAAGAAGAAGGTTTTTTTATACGCCGGAGTTGCGCGTCCCGACGCAATTCCCTTTGTTGTTTCGTAAGTCCTTGGGCATACTTACGGAATCAGATAGACGCATGTATGCACGTGGACGCCTTAGATCGACAAGGACAGTCAGAACGGACGAAGAGGAGGACGCTGCGAAACGAGAACGTTGACGCGTCCCCCTCGGGTCAAGATCAACGCGCAACAGACACGACGTCGACGCCGAAGACTTCGGCGTCGTGGGAATTGGAATATATTGTGACACAGTTCGAAACGTAGGGTCTAGGGCGTGTTTACGTTTTTATAAGATAAAATGAAATTTTGGTTAAATTTTTTTTTTTTAACCGGCTGATTATATGCTTTGTCTACTGCGGCTGATTATACAATTCTTTATCCACTGTGAAAAGGTGGAGAATTTTTTTATCTACTTCGGTTGATTATACAATTTTTTTACCGAAGCAATTTTTTTTCAAACTGGTACTTGTCTTTTGTACAGGGTCTAGGGCACTGCTCTACTTGCTTGATAATTCTTGGTATGTGTCTTTACTGATGGGTATATGTGTACGGGGGGTTTCCTGATCCGTGTTGGTTAGCGTCCCGACGCCTCCCTTCTACCCCGTGATACTTTTAGAAAATTCGACCTCACGCATGTACGCATTCATGATATCATCCACGGAGTAGTGGCAAGAAAGCAATTGAGCCGAATTAAGCTGTAATTAAACGGACGGGTCTCCCGCAGACAGCTGGACGCTACTATATACTCGGGATGCCAAAGCCGCGATGCGATTCCGTTTACACGAGAAGTAAGTCGACGCAGCTTTTATTTCTTAGTCAATCTCGAAGTTTCCTTCGTTGCGGCCTACAACGTTTTCCATATGCTTCGATAGTTCTGTGAGGTCTGCGTGTGTCAGTTGCACGCTCTGTATGCACTTTGGAATTTAAATGCAATCAATTAAAATTCAAAATCAATCGTTAGGATATTCGAGTGTTGGATTAGTTCGAATGAAAAATTTTTGAATTTAAAATTTTTTAAATAAAACAATTTTTATCTCAGTCTTTCGAAAGTAGGCGAGGTACTTTAAAAATTATAAATTTTAATAAAATTTTCATCCCTTGTATATCCTTGTTACGGTCTAATGTCACTCATGGCACGTACTGATAGTATGTGAAATGCAACGCGTAATATATTCTTACCTTAATTGAATATCCGTGTAAGAACGGAATCTCGAAATTTCCAAGATGTAAGTAAAAGTGAGGAGTTAGTGGTTGGAACCTCTTGGCGTATCTTGGATGATGTCGGAGGAGCTTGTGGATGAAGCGTCCCGACGTCCGGCGTCTAATATACCACTCGACCGGCGTTCACGTCCTCGTTCCAACTCCCTTCGCCATAGTCGCATCTTCTTTCCTTTCCGACTTCCTCCTACTCATCATCAACTGACAACCTACCCCTAATTGTGTACGACCTACCAATACAGGGTAGATAGGTAGGCAGGCAGTCAATGGAGTACAAATAGACACTGCAATCTTCGTAACGAGTAGCCAGTAAAGGATAAGGAGGAACAGGGGGTTGGAGTTTGGGTCAGGGGTAAAGAAACGCTCGTGTCCTCCTATTCATTAGATCATCGTTTGTGGCTTTTGCCAGTTGTCAATGATCAAGTCAAGTTTTTATTTTTTTTATTTTCTCTGGATCCTTTCATCCCTTGACCTCTTTTTTATTTTTTCACCACCCCCATAAAGTTCCTTAGGCGTGACGTCTGTGGGTCCAACGATGATCAATCTGTTTATGCTAAGATCATCGGGTTGGTCCCTGAGATCCTTTGTTGGTAACTGGCCTAAGGCCCCTGCTATGGAAGTCTGGACCTGAAGAGCCACACAATGGGACCTGCAGGTTGTTATAATGGGTCTGACAGGTATATGGTTTTGCTCTAGGTAAAAGCCAAGAACTTGTGGGGGGACAATTTGCGGCACGTGGATCGGTAAATGGGTTGCACGTGTCAAACTCAACTACCCCTTGGTCTTTTTGTAAATATATACAGGCTATTTCATATGGTATGAGTGTGTCCCCCTAATTTGTGGGGTTCCCATTCACTCGGATTTAGGACGAGACGTAGTCGTCCTTTTCAGAAGGCATAAAGAACAGGAGTCCAAATTGCTAATGGTGGCTTCTTATATTAATCGAGATAATGGGTCTGTATAAAATTCTCATCCGGTTATTATTTACTTTGCGTCACGAATAAACAAGTAAATTAGATTCAAAATAAATGTACATAACGATCTAAACTAAGTCAATGATAATTATCGATAAAGCTGTATTACACTGTTTCTTATATATTTTATATGGAGTTAAGCTGACGGATATATACTTTCTGTTTGTCTGTTTACTTTTATGCTTCACTTCTAAAAATAGATTCGTCAATTCTGCAGTGTTTCATTAGCCACGGAGACAATCCTCTAATCTTCTAATTTCGCGTTATCTTCTACCAGCACATCATGAAAGATCGCACGATCGCTTTATGAATGTGGTATCATATAAAATAATAAGTATCTATTCAGTTGATTGAAATTGGAGACCGGATGAGAGAAACCAAGAAATAAACCACAGGGGGTTGTTCTAGTTAACTATGGTTCGATGCAGCGGGTTATAAAAACTATGTGAAAGACGCAAAAAGCAGAAATAGAATTACATGGAAACTGGAAACTTTCAAATTTTTCATGAAACTCTCGAATACCCATGATTAGGCAATACTAAGAAAATTCATAGTTTACATAATACTAGCACGTGCAAAGATTCGATTTTTCGAGAATCTTTTCAATGTCGGATGACTCTTTCAATAAATAGACGAGTTCACATAAATTATATCTATGTATGGTGATTTTAACGTAAGTGCCTATTCGCTGGAAACGTTTTACAAGGTGTTCATTTACCGATTAATGTTTCCTACCTGCGTTGTACTTGAAATATGACAATGTAATTTGAAAAAGAAAAAAAAGATTACCCAGCATTGCATCAACTGTCTATATCTAATCCAATTGAGATTTCGCGGTATGCAAGGAATGACAATTCCAGCAATAGATAGGAACGAGATATATAGAAAGGAGGGCCCGAGCTGAGGAGTTAGAGCTCAATAAAGAGAAAGAGAGTAAGGCCCAGTGGCGGCTTCGTAGCCACATTCTTGCAGCAACTGCGCGGTTGCAATAAATGCGCTTACTCCAATGCAAGAGAGTGTCTCCACTCCTATGACTATAGTAGAGCAATGGTTAACCCATTGTCAGTCCATATTAATTTATCATCCCTAATAAACTCGAAGAAATATGCTCAATAAAAATCCAATAAAACAATCCATACTGTATTTAAAGATTAAAATTCTGAAACAAAAATGAAATTACATAGCATATTATTTATATTTTCAGTATCTATAGGACTTTAACCAGCATTACACAACGTGTATGTAGATACATACGTTTATCAAAGAGTACCGTAACGGACGCCAACGACCAAGGAGCGTCCCCGAGACGTCTTTTATTTCGGTTCGGGCGTCGCTGCCACGCTGTCTAGGCGACTAGCCTCAGTCGCAGCTGCTGGGACTTCTCATTCATTCTGATGGCTAAACGTTGCTGTACTCTTTTTTTAACAGCTTCCATTTAATCTACCAAAGTTGTTTTCTTGTTTCCTCTTCCTCTTCCTTTTGGTATCTATGTATATCTGGAGCACAAGGTCCTAGAAATAGCTGCGATCACTGTTCCTCTCTCTGCACTTGTGGAATTGATTTCCCCCTGTGAATACTACATAACCAATTTTAAACTGTACCACACGAGACACTGGCTTTCTATGTAAGTTAATACAGCACCGCTTACGTTTCATTCCTCGCGTTCCATCTCATTAACGTCGAATTAGATTCCCGGAGTGTTCTGATTCCAAGAAACGTCACTCGGAGCTGGGGATTTGCGATGTCTATTGCAGACGCATTCTTTTTTTCGAATCGCGCGCCAGTTTTGACAGGCCCAGGAGGTGGGTAGGACACGTTAAACTCCCTCCAAGCTATTAATAGAAATCATGCTAGTACATTACAAGTAAATACGTCTGGACTCACTGATAATCGTTTCCTATACTTATTGCAATGAAGAGATACTCTTTTGAGGTTATGCCAGGTTAGGTAAGACTAGTGCAACCCTCTCTCCTTGTCTCAATATTATTTCGCAAGTTCTGGCAGTCGCCTCCTACAAGCGACGCCTTCGCTATCGGCATCCTTCCTCCTACCCCATTTCTTCCTCCTGTAGACGTCGTCGCTGCTCGTATGTGCCTCCTCTACTCCTTCTTTTCCGTTCGTTAAGATGCCGCGCGGCCAAAGATTTCTCGGTAAGATAAACAAGTCCCCGCGTCGCCATCGGCTTCACCTCGCACCTGCGAATCTCATTGTGGCGCGATACGATAATGGCCTATCGTGCCCCAGGAAAGTTGCAGAAAGTCAGCAACACGTTACGAGTCGCGCGGTAACCATAAACGTTGGGGCCCGATCGGCTGCGCCGCCAAACTCACCCGAAGCCGTCCGAAGTTTCGCGAACGTTCACGGAACTCACCGAGTTCACCCGAATACCGCGTTCGGGCCTTGTTCCGCGTCTTCTCAAGGCTGACGTTATTCGACAGTTACCACTCGCTCGTTGACTATCATCATGGGTACTTCTTTGAGGTTTCTTTAGCTGTTTTTTTACCCGAATATTATTTTTATCCTACTACTACTTTATTACTATCATTTACTTATTTATGTACCGAACGTGTCCGGGCTGCGTTCTCCTCTCCTTTCGCTAGGTTATGGCTCGCTCAGACTGATCGATATACACACGACGACGACGGCTGTTTTGCTTAATCTGAAGAATTATTTTTATTTTTTTTAGCCCTCTATTAATCCCGCTACGTTCTGGTGCCAAGCGGTCTACGTGCACCGGACAAAAACTGGTCCTGGCAGACCATCAGCTATAAAATATCTTCTCTTACGTATCATATACAAGATTTCTGACTGGCTGCTATATTAGGAATGGAATTATATCAAGAGCGTCTTTAATCCAACTCTTATCTTGTATGTAAATCTATATTTTTTTTTTACGGCACGTGATTCCTTACTGTAACGTAAGGAGATCTATCCGATCATGGCCGGCTTGTTTAGATCATTCCTCGTCTATTTTATTTATATACAATTTACTCGGTCAACACTGTAGCGAAGTATGAATTTTGTTTCCAAAGCATTCAAAAACTGTCAATAATTTTTTATTTTTTACTGGTTTCTTTTTTTTTCAAAATTCTATTGTATCCCTTTGCGTTGCCGACGGTAATCGTTTTCACGAGAACCAAAGTCTTAAGGACGAAAACGAACGCTACGATATACCGGCAATCTTCGACGTCGATCGCTGGACCGGCTGCTGGAGCTGCTAATCTTTGACAAGATCAAGGATGTGCCTCTTCTGCTTTGCTCTTGTTTCCCACTACCTACCGCTCTTCTTCTTCTTCCTCCCCCATATCTCCTCGTACTTCCTCCTCCTCTTTTTCTTCTCGATCCTTATATCTTTACAATCTACATATCTGACCTTGCACTTCCATCAGCGCCAGATCTATCGAACCTGGATCAATGATTTTTGACCCGATTGATCAGTCTTAATTAGCATCTGAGAAATTAATATTTTACTATAAAACTGTCTATTATTATTTATTGTTGTCATCATCATAATAATGTCAGATCGTTCTTATGAATGACGTCATCCGTATGTAATTATTGTTAGATCATTTTATCATTGTCATAGATCATCAGAATCATCATCACTGATCTGATCTGCTATGTGTGCTTCTAATACTTTCTGGTTAGTCTTACTAAATTTTCCAGACGTTAAGGCTGGGCCTTCGTATGGATTAAATTTCTACGAATTTATCTCTTGATCATCGTGACGTAACGATTAAAAGAAGTGATGCCGATCATTCCAGCATTCCAACATTCCACGTTAATTCCTTTCCAGTCAATTTTGTTAATTTTCTTCAATATAATTAATCAGTACTATACGTATCCGTATTCTCATCTTGGTCATTCTTTTCACGGAACAGTAAGATCTTCATGACGTAACGAACGAAATAAACCTCCATGGGCAATGACGATGGGTCCCATGATCGGTACTCGAGCATCAGAGATCATAGATCATTTTAATAATTCTTCACCGTCGTAACAGTGTGTTTGGCAAAATTCTCTCGATCAATTTAATCAGACTCTTTTAATAGACTAATTAGTTATTCCCGGAATTACCAAATCATCGAAATCATACGATCCAGTCATTGCTTGTTTAATTTTTTTTTGTTTTAATCGACCGAAATTATCATCCGTCATCTCCACCGATCTCCTCGTATCTTTATGAATAAGACGACGGAAAAATTGACAGATGGAATACTTCCAGTCATTTTCCCTGGAACGGAGTGACGACGGAGGACAAAAAAAAGTCAAACGACGTGGGATAATCATGATAAATAAATGGAAGATTCTTGAATAAGTAAAAAATATATGTTTGAGCTACGTATAGAGTATGGCGCGTATTACGTCAGACCACACGTGATCGTCCGATCTCTGCGATCGTCGTTAACCCATTTCAGTCTTTTAATTAGAGGATACATAATTGTATCCTCGACTGTACCTTACGAGATTGCCAAGTAGCACGTGCGTTACGATGACTCATGATTATTTTTGAGCTTGACTCGTGGTACGTTTACGTTTTTGGAATTTTTCTGAATTTTAGTTTTCTTACTTGATTTACTTTTTTTCTTTAGTTATCTTTTTAACAACTTCGTAGGCTCTGTGACGCGCTGTACGTAGCATGCGAGTTTTTTTATTATTTTTACTTCGGAGTAATTGGGTCTGGAGTTCTTGGTAAATCCTTGAGGATTCATTCGGGCGACCGTAGCTTTCTGTACGACGCTGAAATTGTATACTTCAGTGTCAGTGGCGGATAATTGAATTGAAGAGGGGAAAAAAAAAAAAATTAAATGAACATTGGCTTGTGTCGTTCACTTTAATGTGTCGTCAGAAACGTACAATATCTTCCAAAGTACCAGTTGATGCCTTTCCATTGTAGTAAACTGTAATGGCTGTTACAATTCGTTAACAGCATTGCTGTATAACCTATTTCAATTTATCGCTATAATCGATATCTTTATCGAGGACAAATTTATCAATTTTTCGTTATATAGAGTGTAACACCATTGTAAGAATAATGCATATGTTTCCACTATGCAGGGTTGAAATAGAGTTAACCAATCGAGTTAGTTTATTTCACTCAAATCTTGTTTTTAATTAGTTAACTCTATTTCAATTCTACACGGTGGAAAGATGCAATGACGAGCTATAAAATTAATTAGAATAAAATGATTAACTAGATGATAGGTAGACTAGAGTAAATAGGTTTGTTTAGTGAAAAAAGAAATTTGGAATCTTTTTTCATGAAATGTTATTTTTTTTCTGTTAACAGAACCAGCAATGGAATCCACTGGGGTTCTTGTTTCTTATACTTATGGTGAAGGACGTCTAAGTGAGTCTTATGGATCTTCAGGAATACTGATAGATCATAACTGGATCCTTACTCATGGATCCTTAATGAAGCCTGCAATATTCAGGAATACAAATATTTTGAATTTCGTGGATCTATTAACACCTGGAGAGATCATTGAGATACCTGAGAATATATCATGTCAGTTAAATTTTCAAATCAGTGAGGACCGAGCAAGTGATCCTGAAGAACCTCAGGATATTCATCAGGCTGAAGGATGTGCAGTTGCTGCTTGGAAATGTCCTTTACTTAAGGATACTCTGGAGAATGTCTTTCTCACTTGGAGTTTTGATAAATTGTCTGAATCGAATAGGATCCTTTTGCCTGTATTTTTATTGGTGCAACTTCAGGATATTCAGGGTAATGGCAGTACTGTTAGAGAGGTTCTTGAGAGACTACACAGGATTCTAGTTACTCCAGGACGTGGACAGAATATTGAAGTTCAGGCTACACCTTTTGGAAATCCTGTGTTTATTCATTCTGTCGCTAGAGGTGTTGTTAGTAATATTATAGGATCACATAAATCTGTGATCCTTACTGATGCCAATGCTGTTCCAGGATGTGAGGGAGGTCCTGTTTATGTGATACGAAACAATAGGTAGTAGAAAGTGACTGTATTTAAGATATTTCATTTTTTGGTTTATTTTTTTTTTATAATTGTCTCTTTTTCTTCTATTTATAGTGAGAAAATTTTGTGTGGCATGGTCATTGCACCTTTGAGTTGGTGTCGTGGTGAATGGGTAGATTACACTTTTGTGGCGAACCTCAAACCTAGTTTAGAAAGAATTTTGGAAAATCATGGTATGCAAAAACTCATTGAACAAAATACCAAGGAACAGGATTCAAAATTGGCTGGTACTTTTTCCTTTTCACATCCATACATATATTTAAAATATTACCATGTATTTCTAAAAACCTTCAAGGACTTTATATTTCACAATTAAAGATATCTTTGACTTATAAAATTAATTTGAAAAAAAACAATGATTCCTTTTTTTTAGTTTTATTGGACAAAAGTGTCTTGGTAGTAAAATGCGGTGCTGGCTGGGGTAGTGGGATTCTCTTGGATAAGAAAACCGGTACAATCCTGACTTGTTCACACGTAGTCAAGGAGGTAAGTCCCGAAAATAAATGGAGAGACGTGGTAATACGCATTAAAGTGGCGCGCTTAAATTGAACTTCCAAAGGCACCACACAGCAGGATAAAAGTTCTTCACCGTAGCAATTGTGAAAAAGGTGGGGGAATCTCCACGTGGGCGAGATTAATATACAGAACCCCTGATGGGAAACCCTACGACGTAGCGGTGCTTAAGGTTGATCCTGGTAAGGTTAGTCCAACCCTGGTGGATATATCCATTGGCACTGATCCTGTCCAACGTGGTGAGTAGGTACATCAAATTACAGTAATAACTTGTAACATACTAAAGCAACAATTTAACAGAATTTATTGGTATTAACTTTCATAATGTAGAATAAAAAAGCCAATTGTATTTTGAAAGTTGCCAAAAAACTTTGCATACCCTCCAGGAGATGCCGCTGCTACTGCAGGTTTTCCATTCTTCTCGTCGAACCTACCAACTGTATCCCGAGGTAACGTCTCCAAATGTTTATCCTGTATGATACAAACAACTTGTTGCGTTCAGAGTGGTACCAGTGGCGGTCCAGTTGTACGTTGGCCAACTGGTGAAATGTTAGGAATGATCGTTTGCAATGCAATATCGTCTTCAAATTCTGCACTTTACACCCGGCTGAACATGGCGATACCGGTATCTGTTCTTAAAGGACCATTGGATGAGTACATAAGGACAGGAGGTAAAACATCATTTCAAATACAAGTCCTCCTTAGTCTTTTATTCATTTTAATGAGTGAAATTGTTACAACTAGTATATTAGTTTCAAAAACGCTATTCTTTTTTTGCAGACGTTAGGGTTTTGGAGTCTTTGGAAAGCGATGACCCGACTGTACGTCAGACGTGGAGTCTCTACGTGGTGCCTGCGTCGAAAATTTAATTAAAAGAAATTGATACACTCCATGCCTGTAAAACATGTCGCCCGACTTCGTTAGGACTAGAAAGAAACGACGGCTATTCTCGAGTCCCGTTGGAGACGACGCTGCCAGTTCAGAATACATCTTACGGTGCCGCGGCCCCTTACTATAATTATACTACCTTTCTCGCGAATTTATTTTCACGTTGGCAACGCTCGCTTGATTAGAGATCTTAGATTAGAGCCTAGTGTGATTATGGTCATCGGCGTGGCGGTAGGCTGACGCGTCATAAAGATTCGAAGCACAGTAAAAAGTTCCTGCCAAAAATAAAACAAATATATCGCATAGAAACACAAATTTTATTCGTACGTTAACTAATATATGCGTGAATTTTTTTAATTAAAAACCATAATATTTTGTATATATAGATTTTCAAAGGAACAATAGAGTATAGCGTTTGGATTTATTAATGGAACTTTTATTGAACTACTTTTATTCTATATTTGTCACTGTTTTTGTTTTCTTTGTCTTTTTTTTTATACACGTACAGCTACATTCTTCTTGCTATGAGACACTTGCTACTTCCTGTTTGAGATACTATGCGAATTTTCTCTTCGCGAGGTCACACCAGTCTCGCACTTTGAATACTAATGCTTAGCAAGCGAATACCAGACTTGCTACGTATAGTGTTGATATATAGATACAGTCGTGTAAATTTCGTTTATAGTAACCATTACTTAATCTCCTATTATAGAGCGCGCTACTTATATTGGTATTTCTAGTTATAATCTAAAACTGCACTGGTTAAACGTGCAAGCTATGACGCCACTGTTACGTCATTTCTTATATTCGTTTTGTTGTTATTGCACAGCGAATGAGATAGCTGTAAACAATTCTTGTTATCGCAGTACAATTTTTCTTGCCATGCGGATATCTCGATTGATTGACAGGGGAGATCATGTTTTCCTCTTTTAATTGGTATTAAAAATCATGAAATTGTCCAGGATAATCAGCACCTTTGCTACGCTGGTACACGCATACTCCGCTTTCAAAATGATTAGCAGTGCCATCTGTGGTGAATTATATAAAATAGGAATATGTATCAATGAATTTTTTTTATCCATTGGACTTAATTTTTTATATTCAACTAAAACGAAGTTTTGTCTTTTTTACTTTAGAGGCTTGAGATATCCTTGTGGATTAGCCTCCTGGAGATTTTCTTTTAGTGAGATTGAAATTTTCAGGAGAACATGAAATACTTGATAGTGCGATACGTGTCTAGTTCTTCGAATTGGTAATCGAAGTCTTACTTTTTTTTTCTCAAGTATTTGGTCAATAAAAGCAGTCGCGTTGATAATATCGCGTTATCTACATCTGGCGACTTCCTGACACCCTTCCTACGCTCCGTAGAAATAACAGTGACTAATCTTACCTAGATATTAACTACCTGGAAATCTGTATTAACGGATGTGACGCCTTAGTCGGGAACTTAACCCTCTTTTTTTAACCATGAACAAATAGTACATATGTGTTATTATTCGGTATAGATATATGGCAACGTATTTAGAGTATTCGTGGAATTTTATAAGGGAGTAAAGATGTTTTATGATTTCCGTTCAAATAAATCGGTGGATTTTTATGCTCGATTATGGTTTTCAATCTGAGGACGGTATTCTAGAATGTTCCTTAGGTGGCTAAAAATTAAATTTGAGATTTTCTTTTCTAAATTTTATATATCATCGAGCTATAAAATATTACGAGTAGATTAAATTATTTTAGCAATATCGTACAATTTTATTATGCAATTACTTTACCGAATATCATGTATAACATCGAGTACGAGTAATTTCTAGATTATTCTGAAAGCTTGATAAGAGTTGAGTGAGATGTCGCCACCCGTGACGTACGAGCTGTTTTACCATCTAGACAAAAAAATGGTCAAGAAGCTTCGTGCAACCCAAGAGAGATAGCGCCACGCGTAACTAGGCAATAGATATTCTTCCCTGGAGATATGCATCAGAGATGAGCAGGGAGATGCACAACGCTACGGTTTTAAGCGAGATCAAAAGCATGGCGCTAAATCGTAGCAGCGAGCCTGGAAGTAGGATTTTGTGATCATCGCCTCCGTCGATAATGCGAATCCCGTCGTAGACGAGATAAACGTCAACACGAATGTGTAGCCTGGCGGGCAGAGGTTCTCCGCTAACTCGCCGCTGGTTCCCAGGGCAACTTTTGGAACGAGACCGGGAAC
>JAYRCB010000101.1:133413-158374 GCA_036026315.1 Trachelus stipa
CCCTGGGAACCAGCGGCGAGTTAGCGGAGAACCTCTGCCCGCCAGGCTACACGTTCGTGTTGACGTTTATCTCGTCTGCGACGGGATTCGCATTATCGACGGAGGCGATGATCACAAAATCCTACTTCCAGGCTCGCCGCTACGATTTAGCGCCATGCTTTTGATTTCGCCTAAAACCGTAGGGTTGTGTATCTCCCTACTCGTCTCTGTATTCATTGTCCAGGAGGTGCTGCCTCTATAAACGATAAATTTTTCAAGCCATTTATCAACACGAATATAAATCGTATCCCTTGTCACCTGCTTGATATTTTTCTTTCTCACTTAATTAACCCATAACTTGCAAAAGACAACATATCAGTCAATAGTGCTTGTTTGACTTCTTAAATAATTATAATTATATAATTATTGTATAATATATAATATATTAATATAATTCAGGAGGGGGTTTACATATATAGCAAATTTAATCAATGATTTTCATTGATCACAGAATATACGATTATGGGTGAAAAATTGGATGAGAAGTTTCAGAAGGAGATACGTGCGAATAAAGGAGGATCTACCAGGTGTCAAATAAAATACAAGCCAATGTCGTTCACTTGGCTGAGGCATTTATTTTATACATATATATTTATTTATTTATCTTCAGTATCTCAGGTTCTTTCCAGTTTCGATTTTTTTTTCTTATATTTTTTACTATCTGCCATCATTTCGCGCAGACGTCGTCGGGGTTATACATAATTTTACCATCGTTCATATCCACGAGAAATTTCACACTAACATTACGATGATTCCCCTTATGATCATCTCCCGTACCTCTCTCGCCATCCATTCCTTATTTTTTTGTCAACCCCTTTTCTTTATTCGTTATTACATCGATCGTTCATTGGATAATGGTAGGGTAGGTACCATTAGCATTTATATAATAGTAAAATATACACATAATTCATATTTATCGTTAATGTCAATATTATCATATTGATATATATATATATATAATATGTCGATTGAAGTATTAACAGTTGCAGACTAGCCACTAATAATTCCATATCTTGATTCCTTTTACCATTTCATTCGAATCACCCCTTGAGACCCTTAACCTCTTTACAGAGGGTCATGAAGCATTGAGAAAAGAGAAAAAAAATGATAAAGGTAAAATTTTCAAAATTTTTTACGTGCTCAAAGATAAATATGTAAATTTCGAAAATATCAAACTTCCAAGTTTCAAGCTCCTTTTCTCACGGTAAGAAGGTAGAACCGTTCGAGCGCAATTACATTCGTTACTTTCATTAAAATTCTTTTGATTTTCGCATCACCAGTTTGCGTCCAAAAGGTTCTTCGAAATTACTGCGAGTTACCGGAACGTTCGTGAATTTGAAATTTTTGTCAAAATTTCTAAAAAACTCGATTTCACATTTAAATATTTTTCTAACAAATTTACGTCTCGTATCTCAAAATAGTCTTCGAATTGTTCAGCTCGATAGAGGATAGATTTTTTTTTCGACTTTTCTCCTGCCTCAAGATCCTTTCCCATAATATGATCCAAATTCTCTTACTCTTCCTCATTCGCAATAGTAGCACGTGCCTACTAGAGTAGGAAGTTTAGATTGACATGTAAACCCACAGATAATAAATTTACTTGATTGTATTTTCAATTGTTTCTTCGTGTCTAGTCGTTTCCGTCACGATCTGTTTTGCGTTTGTACGTGTAAGATTTTACTTTTTTTTTTCTCTATCATCAGCATCGTCATGAAGACTCCCGTCTCGTACGTATTTTCGTCGTAGTGATGTCTGTGGACTTGGCTGTAATTAAACGCGATCGGCCGATTTTATTTAACCGAAATCGCAAACGAACCGTCCGGTTCGATGAGCAGTCTTAAATAGGATAAGGGAAAACCACTTTTTTTTTTAATTTTTACGTCGTTACAGTTATTTAATATTTTTTCAATTAATCTTACATCTCAATCGGGATTAAATAATTTTTGAAAAATACAAGACCGAGTTTATTGACTTTCGTGAAAATTTTTCATCTTTATTTTTTATTTTCTGTCTTACTCCCGCTATTTTTTTCACATTTCCTTCACCCGCACACGTTTTTTCTGCCTGCAGCTTTAAATCCAAATTTTCATCTCCCGTTTATCTTTACTCATATGTAGCGTATGTGTGTACTGCGCGTGTGTCTGTGTTTGATTTTGAAAACCAACGGGATTGTCTCGTTCAATTGCCCTTAATTTCCATTTGCTTTTTATTTCTCTTTCTCTTTTGCTTTAATGTCAATTTCCAAATTTTTTCCGGACTATTTTATTATTTATAATTCTTGGCATATCGCAGCATCCGGTTTAATCGTTAAGCGCCTTTCTTGTATCGTAGCTCTGACTATTGTTCTTTTTCTCTCTCTCTCTTTTTTTTAATTTTTTTTTATTACGGACGTGTAAACACCACTTAATATCGATTTATCATTTAATATTTAATAACATACCCGACCGCACTCCTGCATCTTGTCACTTTTCATATTTCTCTTCTTTCTTCTTTTTTCGTCATCCGCGTTATCGCTATCGTTATTAGGATTATTTTCTCTCGTTATTATTATTATTATTTACTTTCGAAAAGGACGTGGGGTTGGCGCAATTTACGAACGCGAAGAGTACTTTTTTACTTGACGTGAATATTTTTTTTTGCTTTTTTGCAATTGCTTTTTTTTTATTCTTCTTTCCCCCCTCCCTTATTCCTTAAACGTCTTTTCCTAAGAATTTCGAACGACCAAAGAAAAAAAAATACACCGATGAAGATGAACCTTGTTCCTCCAGCTCCTTGTTATTCGATCTCGCGCCAATTTCCGTCTCTTCATTCATTGTTATCGTATTTACCATCCAACCCCCATGTTCCCCATTTATAGGACAGATAGCAAGTACTATCAGGTTTGTCTTTATCTTTGTTTTTGAAAAAAAAAATTGCATCCCCTCCCACTTGCCCGTCATACCAAAAATCGATTCGACGGATTTAAAAAAAATTATTTTCGCATTTCGCGACTAATCGAACGAAATTAGAAGAAGGGGTAGTTTTCCCGTGTGATCGGTTTCCTTTTTTTTTTTTAATACCGATCGATATACGCGTGCACGTACTTCATTGTTCTATCTAAAATGTTCGTGGTTGATAACGAAAAATTTAATCTAACCAAAATTCGTGGGAGACTTTTTCCGAACAGAATATATATATATATACCTATCATATGGTCTGTCAAGTCTATGTTGCGCGCTCATCTAACAAGCGGAAAACCCACGAAGCTCTTTAACGATACAATACTCGTTACTATTAATTAGTAGGAACTTATAGTTGCGTAAATGAAACAGCAAATTTCTTCCGTTTTTTTTTTTTTCGTTCACTTTCGTTCGAAAACTCTCTTTCTCTCTTTCTCTCTCTCAGTAGCATTTCACTGATTACGATTATTCCCAATTAGTGCAATTAGTTAGCATCTCGATAAATTATTATTTTTTTTCATTTTCAATTCGTTTTTCGAGATAATTCGTCTCAGTTTATAACCTTCAGATCATATTTTTTTGTGTTTCTCTTTCCATTTTTTTTTCAGGGCTTAGGGGGTTGTAAATCGTACGTATAATTAGGGCGTGTATTCACGATTAACGTGTACACTCTGTATCAGTCTGTATATCAGTCAGAAAAGCGCGGCCATTCCGTCTCAAACTGTACGTCCCGAGGGTGTGTTCGTAATTGAGATGTAATTTAAAAAAGAAAATTTCATAATTAAATTATACAGACAACATTTTTTCTTATACATTTACTTAGTCAGATGCTTGATTAATTATTAGAGTAAAAAAGGGGAAGAAAATTAATTTTTAAAAGTTAAGGAAAAAAATTATTATACAGAAATTACATTTTTTTTATGGCTCATGTTTTAAGATTATTTTTGAATATCCAATTATTATTTTTTATCGATCTAATTTATTAGACGCGCTCGACACGACGGTTTGTCACGTAATGGCTGCCGCCCGGCTAGGCTATAACAAGCTAAACTCGGTAACAATCGGTAATACAGTCAATGCGCGATAATGCGATTAGATAGAAATTGAATAGCGGGGTGAGAGTTTAAGATTAGGGAAAAATGAGAAAGTTAAAAAAATGGACGAAAGGGTTGTGATAGGGGGCATTGGGGGGGGGGAGGGGGCGACTCGAAAAATACTAATATATAGAATATACTTATACATGTAAAATAAATAGGGGAAAAAACTGTTTGGGAAAAAAAAATTGATGAAATTCACTAATTTTTACTGGAATGTTATTTTTTTTCTATTACCTAAATCTGTCGTTTTCATAATTATTTGATTAGATCCTCAAGTTTCGTTAACGAACGATAAATATGTAAATAAATAATTAGCGTTTATACCCATTGGGCAAGGGGACAGCGAGGATAGAGAGAGGGGGTGGGTGAGGTGGGGGAACCAGGGATTAAAAATATTTCGAGAAAAATATTTTTCTTTGATTTTTTTTTTACGTTTTATCCAATTTTTTATGTCCTTTTCCTCCTTTTAGTTGAAACTCTTTAGCTTCGGAATGGCGTTGCTCACTTTTGATTGGATCTATTACGAGAGATCGAAAGCGATCATGGATCGTGAAGAAGGATCAATATTGGATGTAGACGGATTAATGTTTGTTGATCATCGTTATAAGTTTTTTTGAAAGTTGATTTTGAAAATTATTATGGGGTGGGATAAATTTTTCAAATAAATAAATTCAGAACCCGCCATGCCTTTTTTTTTAATTCGATTGTATTATTTTCACGCTCTCGTATACGATCGATCATTTTTACGAATCCTTGATCATCGATCCATTGAATGCTTAGAGATACATCGAAAAGAATTCTGCTCCCTAGCTTCTTCTATAAGCGACGTACTTGAACGAAAATCCAAAATCAAGCCTGATTCTAGGTGCGTACTGTCACGATCGAACCTGATCTATATAGGTATACAAACCTACACTCTACTGTAGTTACAGAGCCTTTGATCGACTCGAACTAAACGTAGTATCGAACAGTCGAGTTTTTCAAATCGAAAATATCGCAATCGCATTTAACTTTTAATTCATCGTCGTCGACCATTACCCAAAACTCGGACTTTTTGACTGGCGATAAAAATTTTCAACAATTTTCTTTAAATCTTCGCTCGCAGAACCGATCGAGCGCCGCTTGATCTTTGGCCTTGTTCCCCAACGTGACATACCAGTTCTCGCTGTAAAAGCACTTTTTCGAAAAGTTTCACTACTTTGCTTTTCATTCAATTTTGCCAAACTCATAGCCTTCCACTTCGTGCATACACATCTCTCACCCATTTTGAGAATTTTCCTTTAAATTAAAAAAAAAATGTTTCGTTAGACCGCCCTCGCGCGTTTTTTGGTTTTCGTTATTCAGGTATAATTGATTTCTTTTTTTTTTAATTTTTTTCAAATCATATTTTGAATTTTGTACGTCAACGAGGGTGCTGCATACTTTGCGCCAAGCGTGCGTGTCGGAAGAGGATGTACGTCTTTTTTTTGTTTTTGTTGGAGAAAATATTTTTTTCATTTTTTTTTTGGATTTTCTCTTACAAAGAGTAACGCGAAGTTTCGAGAGTGCAGCGAGTGGACAATGTTGAAATGGCGCTAATTCAAGTATACAAATTTGTTAAATAAATCACGACAAATGAATAAAAATTTTTTCACTATTTATAAATAACGTATACTAAATATAATCTAATAAATAATTTATCTCTATAGAGGGCAGCTGAGTATCCTTATATATGATTTTTTTTATATATATAAAATAAAAAATCTTTATCTCGTCCAAGTTCGCCTTTTGTCCATCTTCATCGAGATGGCATCGACGAATCGTTCAAGATTTTCCATGGTGCCGTGAAATGGTAACGATGCATCGAGTTCATTTTGGATTCCAAAAATATGATTACTCCTTAAGATCCAATTTGAGTAATCCGCGTGGATAATTCGTACGCGAAAAATGACCTAATATTAATTTTCAATAATCATTTATCGATCGTGGATCCTGCTGTAGACAGACCCGGGTGGCTCAGGATGAATGGGAATCCATAACCCATTCATCGCCCGAGCTGCTTTACAGGTAGTTTCCGCGAAATTTTTTTCATTTTTACTTTCGATTACTCGAAAGTTTTTTTTTCGAAATTTTGATCGAGCCTCGGGAGCATTCCATATTCAACGACCCAGCCTCCTGGATCATTTCTCACGATCCGTCGACCATCTCGCACTAAAACTGACGATCCAGCCGTTTTCTGTTTTTCTAAAAAAAAAATTCAAAATGCCACAAATTTCGATTCTTCTTTAAAATAAAACTTTCGACTATGTAACTTCATTGCAAGACGTTGATCGTGATACTAAAATATTTTTGTGAATAATCTCGAAATCAGATTGCATTTTGATTTTTTTTTGAAAATACACTTTCCCAAAAAACGGTATCTTTTTTTTTATTAATATTACACCGCATTTTTCAATCCTGTCTCTTTTGCTCTGCTTCCTCGGCACTTTTAACAGATCCAGTGTACGATATCTGAAGAAGACTAATTCAAAAGTTGTGATCAACTTCGAAAAACCAAATTCAAAATTTTGTCAAACCTTGCTTCACGTATCTCGCAAGATCTTTAAGGAATTAAATAACACAGATCCAGCCAAAACAAAAAATTGAACTTCAAATCAGTGTATCCACCTGGATCTATCAAGACAGCAAAATGGCGACTGGCATATATAAAGCGCACAAATATATTTTCTATTAAGCACACTCACGTACACATATAAATAACCACATTTATATATTAGATATTTGTATATATGCGTATGGGAATATATAATACGATACAATATATATATATTTAGAATAATATCAACAGCAATGCTAAGCAAGCGATTATTTTTTCCCTCCTCGACAATCAATCGATTTACGAGTGATTTGTTCATTTTTTTATTTTTTTTAGTCGCCATATCGCATATTGTCCGACAGTAGCCGTGAAAGCAGTCACATTATTTTCGCGACCCCAGTGCCATCTGTGCGCGCGATCCGTAGACGCAACTGAACGAGAAAAACGTGAGAAAAATTCAAACGTTTTAAAAATGGAATGTAAATACAGATTTTCCTCTAAAGACAAAAAAATATCTCAACCATCACTTTACTCTACCATAATCTCGCTTTTTATCCCTCAACAACAATAACATAATAATACTAATAAAAATATAAACACGACTAGCATACAAACCCGATTATAAAGTACGATTTAATAATAACAATCGCAAGACGGATAATAGGGAAAACATTGTTTAACTTAATCTCACTAAAACTTAACTACTAGTCAGTCTTTAACATTTTTCTTTAATTTTCTATACAATTCAAAAAACGCATACTCACTGCACTCACGACTGTCGATAATAAGCGCACGCAATCGATAACACATGGAATATCGTTCACCAGTCGATAGATGTCAGCATAGGTATGCAGATTGAAAAAGATTTTTAAAAAAGTGAAATTATAAAAAAAAGGCACAAACGTGACGCAAAGTATGCCGTCTCACAGTAGGAATTGATTTATAGAGGATGCCGTCGGTATCTGGGTCACGTGGATTCACCGGCGCGAGATAAGTCAAAAGGATATCTAAAAAAAAAGAAAAAAAGGAGACACACAAGATATATGGTAGTTGAAAAAGGGAATAAAAAAAAGATTGGAAACGAAAGACAATTTTCTGGACATTCGGCAATGAGATGTATGAGGAAGATTTTGAACGTAGGAAGCAGAAGGAAGGAAGGGAGGGAGGGAGTAATGACATGACGGATATGAAGCCATATTGGAAACGAACAATGACGAGAAGAGGGAAGGGGGCCATGACGAAAAAATAACAAAAAAAAATTACGAAAACGCAGAGCACGAAGTGATTTCGAAAAATTCGACGAACGCGGCCGGACGTGATGACGACTAAGAATATTTTTCGTCACGCGTTCGATTCGAACTTACATAAAATTATAGGCGCCGTCATGCGGCTCTGACGTCATCCTGATAAATTACAACCATATCCACACCAGATGCCGTCATCGTTATCGTACATATGTACAGAGATAAATATACAACTGTTGACGTAATAATTATCATTGTCAATTTTCGTCGATTCGTCATGAAGCCCAAATACATGTCGTCATGCACTTCCGTCATATTATATTGTGTTCAATTTTATTCCCTTGTATTCTGTATCGCGTGTGCTTGTTAATATTATCATTATTCATTCTACTATGAATCATTGCGCTCATATGAAACGTGTCGGTAACTCATTAATTCTCAAGGTTCATAACTTTAAAATTTTGATGTGCCTTTAACGGTTAGTTAGGTTATGGTAATTCGAATCTGTAAAAACGGTCCGCTTCGTCGTCACAGTCACGTTCGTCGTTCCCAAGTATATTAACATTTGGATTGAAAACTTAAATAACTATTTTGAGCACAAAACGATAACATCTCGTGATGTTATCGTGAGGGGAGGAGGGGGGGGGGGAAGGGTCACAGGGTGGGTCAGGAACAGGTTCGAGGAGGATGGTGTGCGCGTACTCGCAATTTTTGGAAATCTAGCCGACCGTAGGTACCAATGAGAAAGTAAAAAAAAAGACTAAATTCGAGAGAAGATACAGTGTAAGATTCGTCTAATTGATTTGGCGATTCTTAATTCAGTATGCAACGTGCAGATAGTTATTTTTAAGGTATTATCAATCTGAATTAATTAAGACGTGAGACAGATGGGTTTTACTTTTTTTTTCTTCTATTTTTCTTTTGTTTCAATTATTAAAATCCATTTGCCCCCGTCTCTTTTTCGAGTATCGTAAGGTATTAGCTATCTTCTCTTTTTATTTTATTTTTTTTTACCTTTCTCATATCGTATCGCACAGTCTTTTCTATATGCGAGCGCTGACAATTAAATCTAGACAAAAATTCGATTCAAATCTCGCGCCCTGTATGACGAGTCTACTGTGTCGCCATCTGTCTCTCCGATCGTGGAAACATTGCGAGTGGAGAGAGGGCGGGAGAGTCTGTGTTTCACATTTTTGCCACGAGAGGGTCGTCCGTGATCCCAGCAAATCCGCAAAATCGTGGAAAGATGTCTGTTGGGCGATGGCAAAAAAAGAAAGAAGAAGAGAGAACAAATAAAAGTATATATAACTGCAGGCGGATCTGTTTTTCTACTACCGTTCACCTTTTCGTTTGCATGATCGATCGTGGCCGGGTTCGTTGGTCTCCAGTGAGAGAAGAAATAAAAGAAGTTGATAGGAAGTGCCAGCTAGGCGATATTTTTCTACGAAAATAAAAATGGCGTCACGCCAATATTTAAACCTGCAGCGTCGATTTTCGCGAGAGTCCAATGTGCATAACGATGCAGTTTCACAGTTGAATCATAGAAAATAATTCTTGTACGCTCTCGTTTTCCTTTCTCTTTTTCTTTGCCCAAGAGGAATTCCTTCCACCGATCCTTACATCTTACCGCATTACATTTTCTTTCTCTCAAATCGATTCGATCAACAATGATTATCATTATCAGTAATAACAACATCAACAAATAAATCTTTTCACACTAAATCACAATTCACAGGTTCAAGTTAAGATTAAGGTAGGTTATGTTAGATTAGTTATGTATAAGAATCGAGTTACGAACGTTCGATAAATAAATGAGAGTGCAGCTATATCGTTTTTTTTTTTCAAAATTCAGTACCGATCGGGCGCTTCCGTGAATTTGTCTTTCTTCATACTTTTGCCATTCCTTCCTTTTCGCTTCAGCACTCTCTGTGCTTGCTTTTGTCATTCTTAGACGATTACAATTTTTCCTTTTTTTTTTCGTTTTTAAACGTCGTTATTTATCGACATAAAAATATAGTGCCTCTTTTACCGGGAGCAAGGGTCGTAGCGTGTTGGGAAAATAAGGGTGACCAGGAAACTGGGAAGGGAGACGAGGGCAAAGTTCAATCTCATCGTAGAATCGACGATCAAAAGAATTCGCCCAACCTCTTCTACATTACTGCACGAATAAATATATCCAAAAAGGAGGAATGACAGTGAGTATTCCAAGAAGATTAAAACATTCACCTGCTCTCAAAATAATCTATTCAATCGAACATGATTCCTTGGGACGATGAGGTCTTGATGCGTATTACAATAATATATACTAACATTCTCAGTGTTCAAAGTTTTTCAAAACGACTAAAATAGGATCATTCTATGAGTTAAAAAAATCCCAATGTGGAAGATTACGTCACAAACAACATAAGGTACAGTCCACGTAAAACCTCACCGTCTTACATGATCGACCACTCACTTATAAATACGAAAAAAAAATGTATCGATCACTTAAAAAGTTCGTTATCGATTTTTACATTTCATTGAGAAAAAAAATCCAGAAAGGCTTAAAAATAATGCCAACAATAAATAAGTAAACAACAAAATGTTATCCTGACTCACGAATAACCGTGATCGTTCACACGAGTGCCGAATCGTCGGGATCCATTAATGCTTTAAGAGTACTTGCAGCCGCCATCTTGAATTTCGCAAGAGTATCCAAGACTGTCTTCTTCGGAAGCTGGGTCCATTCTCGTCGAAAGAACGAATAAGTATTAAGACGGCTTGTGACGGTTATTCGAAGATACGTCGGGTCGATGTCTAATACGACAGTAGCGCCACTGACGGAAACCGGAGGAGACGCACTGCCAATTCGAGCGATACCGGCAGCGTGCGTAGTACCGATTGATGGCCGCAATAGAGAAAAGCGGTTTTGTCGGTTGGTGGTGTGACGATATAGTATCGTAGTGAAGAAGGGGGAGCGATGGTGGAAGAAAACAGGGAGTCGGAGGAACGGCAGCCTCGGGGAAAGTACAGAGAGAATTCCCCGTGGGACCTAATTTATCAGATTTACGAAGGGTTAGACCTGGTGGAACGGTTATGGTTAACCAAAGGATTAGCGACCCCGCGCCCATCGCAATAATGCATCGGCCAACACGTCCAAGTGCGCCTTCGTCTGAAACAAACAAAGCCCAACAGTTAGTACAAAATAAATTTTCAAAAAAAAATTTTTTCATCAAACAGTCAATCCCTACTCCTACATTTTGACACGTATCTCATATATTCCTTTCACATACGCATCCCATACCCAAGATGCTTTCTTGTATTTCTTTTCACCCCCCTGTCCCACCCAACTATCTCCAGCTATGGATACTTTTTTCTTCCCTGTAATTTTCACCAAAGATCAAGAAAATGTCACGTCCTTCCAAGAGACCGAAAAGTTTTCCCTTTCCTTTTCTAGATCTTCGCGTAAAACTTTATTAAAGTTAGATCCACGTTCGGTTGACCTGGTCCACGTGATACGCAGGAGGATGAGACAGGTTGATCAGGGCCGCGTAGGTGGCATCTGATTAAAGTCCTCGGATGGTAAAGAAGGAATACTCAGAAGCCACCTGTTCGTGCCACCAAAAGCTGGTCAGGAGCGTAACAAGAAAGTCCAAGAGTAAAATGCAAAACAAGAAGAGATGTAGGAGGTTAACGCAATTGACCTCCTTGATTTACTTTCACAGTCTCAAGGCGACCTACCGCCACCCCATCTACCGGCACCGTCACCAGGAACTACTATACCAACCGGGAAATGTTAGCCGCCTTATTCTCAAGAATCGCTATCATATTTCACCGCTTAATTACCAACGTTAAATCTAATAAAAGCCATTAGCGTGGGCGCGCGCATGAGCGCCTACCCCAGGTTCGTCCTTGCCGCGTGCGCAAGTGAGCGAGCAAACTGCCTATTCGCATACGTATCCCCATGTAGCTACGCAAGTACCTCGTGAGGGTAAAGTAGATGATCAGGGATCGGTGGGTACGATGCGCATGACTGACTTCGTCGCTCGTCGCGCTGCCTACAAGATCCTTGAGTAATGAATATTTCACAAGCGAAATAATGAAGATTGATAACAACGTTTAAAAGAAAGTAAGTGGGGAGTAAAATTTGAGAAAAAAAATTGTTACCCTATATTTTACCCCTATAACGACATAAGCCCTTGTAACGATATTGCCGCTTAAATTCAGTTACCGTAGAAAAAGGACCCTGACTGTCCCAAAATGATAATTTTCAACGTTACCCATAAGTCCGTCTCTCTCGCACTCGCGGCGGGTATAGGAAAAAATCTAAAGTCTACGTCTCTTTCTTCCTTCTATCTCACGTATTCTTCGCGTATGTTCAAACACGTAACACGTGTGTTCGAGGGAATCTAATTTGCAAGGGACACCCGAAATACATGCTTTTTTTGCTTATTCCGATCCAGAGCACGTTTCGTATTCAGTGACACTTGTAGTATGGATAAAAAGTATATCGAATGTCACTAGAGTTTCGGGTGTTCGCGCTGCTATACCGACCGAGAGGTTAAGCCGTACTGACGTTTCGAACGAAACGTCAGTTTTGACGTATAACACATGGAGAGGGAAAGAGGTCACTATAATACGAATACAATGGAAAAATGAGAAAGTGTATCAGAAAGTATAAGGTAAACAGGGGAGTAAAAAAAATAAAAAAAAACATGATACTCAGGGTAACCCGATACCGACTATTCACGACGTGCCCTGTTATAGTCTTCGCGCCGTAACTTCTTTTCGTCCTTCCGGAATCAGCGTCTCTAGAATTCCGACAGTCTCGAGTGTCCTTGGAGAGCGATGAAAAAAAAAGGATATTCCGGTGGCCGGGGTTAAAATCTGGCAGTGTAATATTATCCCACGAGAATAATGGAGACGGATTACTCTGGAAGCTGGCGATACGAAATCGCGTTACTTCCAGCCAACGTTCTGCTCCCCACTGTGTAGTCTGTGGAAACGTCAGTGACGCGCGATTGACATGGAAAAATGAGGTCAGACGTAACCTCAAAATTAATTGGTCATTGTATCATGAAAATAATTTTTTCAATATTTAACCTTCGATCACCCTGTACATATTACTTGCAGTAAATATCTAGGATTCACGTGCCGAGTGGCAATCTGCAAAAATCACAATTAAAAAAATCCGCCATTTTCAAACTTTCGAACGCGTGCACGATTTCGTAAATTGCTCGCAAAACTTCCGTTACGTCATTATCACGTAATACTTCGGAATCGAATTATATTTCTAAAATTGACTGATAACAATTTTACCCTACATTTTCAAACCCGTACATATGAACTACGGCGATAGAGACGCGCAACCTTATGAAATTTTATGCTACCCAATACATAACGTACCTTTTCACGTTACTCAGATTTATCTATTCATTTACTCGTAACACTTTTACGGCGACCACCGACCGCCCGTTAAGGTCATGGAATATGAAATTTTTCATGGTATTAAAAAAAATAAAAAACCCTATTCCACTATATAAGCATCGTAACAAATAACAACAAAAACGTACTTTCCTGTCGTAATAAATTTGTATATTTAAGTAAGTAAAAAGAAAAGTAGTCACTAAAAAAATATTTTTACGATTCAAATATTCTTAAAAATTGCCGGCTAAATATCTACTTTTACATGATTTAAATCTCGCGCCTTTCCTTACTGAAAGGACAGGGTCGTCGTCTGCTCTCAACGGGAAGTTAAAACGTAGGTGTGATTGAGCTTGCAGTATGCATACGCTGTTCCATAGAGGATAAAACGAGCTTTTCTGTTGTGGTTATACACCGTGGAGAGTTTGACAAGCTTTTTACAATTACAGTATATACATATATATAAAGGCGTATATACATAAATACCATATAGAGGAGTAAAGTGACGATATTGAGTGTCTGCAGGGGTTTTTTGTATTTATTTTCACAAGGTACGTGCACCCGGTGAAACACTGAATAATCAAGAGAGATCCAAGAGCCAAGCGGAGATTCGTAATGTAACGCGAGTCCACAGTAAGCGCGGTAAATTTGAATTCCCAGGAAAATGTGCCAGAAAAGAAAAACGAAAATTCTAACGAGTGGAACCGAAAAGAAAAAAAAACCAAGAAAAAGCAAATCGAATTCTACATTTAAAATTTACGAATGGACATAGGTTAGGTTCGGATCAGATTTCTGTTTGCGTAGAGTAAACCCCTGGCGAAGGGTGGGGGGGGGGGAGGTTCAGCATCGATAAGGAGGGGGGGGGGTTGTTATTCCAGACTAGGTTAGGTTGAACGACCTGAAATTTTCGAATAAAACTGCATCCGTAATAGGGTGAACCTAACTTTTAATGTGTTTACCGTAACGGAAGATACCTATACCGGACAAAGAAAAGTTCGCGAGGTGTTCGCAAAGTACATCCATCCTTCCCTCGGGTTCGTAACCTGAGTTCATTCTCTAAAATAATGAAAAAAAATATGCAAAATAAAAAACGCGTTTCCGGTCAACCAAATAAACACAACGCGATACCGACCCCCTTGTACCTTAGGTAGAAGGAGAGCGCCATTTTGTCATCGTGAAATTCTTATTTTTAAGACGCTCGATATCCGGTTTGACGCAAACGCCAACGCCCTTCCTGTAAAAAAAAGGCGGATCCGCAAAAGGTGTCACGTCTACGTCATAGGCAGGCCTGACCTATTAATACATCCCATTAACGTACCTTGAGCTTTTTCCTAAAACAACCCCCTCCCCTACCAACCCCTAAAATTAACTTTATTTCATTCTACGTACCAACCCCTGTATCGTCTCTTTATTTTTTTTTCTATGTATCCTTCAGAATTATATATATACACGTACACATAATATATATATATATATAGCCCTATGTAATTTCTACATCAATGCCCGTACTGATATCAATGCTGATATACATAGATAATAACTTTTACTCGACTATATTCTCCTTCACGTGTCTCTTCATATGTTACACGATGCTGTCCTTGCGTCATTCACGGAATGACGACATAAGGTCATTAGAATGTAATAGGTTATATCGCACACCCTACAAACAGTGTACAAAGGGTTCTCAAAGTTTCGTTAATTATCATACGTGTCTTTGAGCATTATATGATATGACGTAGACGATATATCATTAGTCCCTGAACGATTTATATTCCTACGATATCATCGCGATACGTTAATACAAAGCGTGTATAATCCATTGTGAAAACGAGTAGACGTTAGCGTATATTTAAAACCAACGGAGTGTCGCTTTTTCTCATCTTTACGAACACCCACTTGATAATAGTGAAGTAGATTTTATAATATTTGAGATCCCAATCTTGAAGGCGCAGTTATCGTTAGGTGGAAGAAAGTACGTACGTAAAAATATAAAAATATTACAGCAGTAAATTTTTGAGTTTTTTTTTCACATGGTATATGAAGATTTTTTGTAATTTTTGGAAAAAAATTTTTTTTAATATTTACGTTCCAGACTCTTTTAAGTGGTTCGCTGTATATGCGTGCAACTTTCAAGCTGTACCACGGGAGGACGGCGGCGTCGACGTCGTTATTCCGAGCGTATCTAATGCGGATCGGTAAGATTAGCTATCCGTGGCGGAGGAAGCACTATCTAAACTATCTAAAGTATCTGTAAGCGAAGGGTTGGGTGCTCGACTTACGGTCTTGTAGAACATGCAGGCCTGCCTGTCCTCGTCCTCGCCCGTTGGGCAATCTATGAAGCCGTCGCAGAGCACGTGGTCGTCGATACAGCGATAGCGCCCCATCCTGTCTGGTGTCGGACACGCGAACCTCTCCATCCCGTCTTCGGAAGAGGGGCACTCTGGTGGCGGAAAAAAGAGATAATTATTAATACGATGGGCATGGAGTATAAGTAGTCAAGAAAATAGACGTATCATGATATATAGTGTGTATATATAATATACAGGGGATGGAATGGGGTAAAAAATTTTTTTTTTGAAAATTTCAAATAGACTCGACAGCCATCCGGATACGTTATCGAGTAGAAAAAAGATTTTTTTCGTGATTTCTCTGTTAAAAAATTGGTCGGGAGCAATTCGTAAGAGCACTCGGATAATTTTAAGTTTTTTCGTACACCCCTGTGTCTAAAGGGACTACGGGGTTATCGAGCGTCGAAGACCGAAGCTGGTTAATTTAATCGGCTGGTAAGCGTGTTATCCGGTACTCAGCTTAAAAGCACGCTTCTGGAGGAAAAGGTATGGGGATTTGGGTATGAGGGATTCGTTTGGATCTTAGGGGATGATGGGTAAGGTTAGAGAACGAGCAAAAGAGAGGAGGATGATAAAACATTTAAAAAAAAAAAGTGAACAAGTGGGCGTATACAGGATATAAGGTCGAGGGTGGACAGGTCGAGGGGTATGACTTTAGGACGTAGAGGGAGGTTTTTTTAAAAAGAAAAATTGTGATAGGCTCCGAAGGATCATCCTTGTCCGCAAAAATAATTCAGATCCATTTCAAAACCTTGAGGCACCCTTAAGGTCGTCGTTTCCCAGCATAGCTTGACCTTATTTAAATGAGTTATCAGTCCCAAGATTAAGGTCGACCTTTACTTAATGTATATGATACCAATTATTTATTAAGCTTCAAAATTTTTTATCAATTACAGCACTACCCGTTATACCCTTTATCGTAGACCGTATCGACGAGACCCCATTAATTCTCGAGGTCCGATCCCTTCTCCAACAACTTCGGGCTCTAATTTGAGGATCCTTAACGAGCCCAATGTAAACGGATTAAATCCGACCTTAACCGAGGTCTCACCTGTAGGAAGCGCTAATCCGTCTTTACGAGATTTAATAAGCCCGGGGATTCCCCTTCGTTTTCAGAGGTCCCGTCAGGAGACTAGTTTTATTCGGTGCACGATTAATTCCTAATCCGATATCGGTGCTGCCATCTATCGGGGTTAACTACGCAACCGTACCACGGTACTCATCCTCGAACGTTACGGAAAAAAAAATTTCTACGTGGACAAATTTTTAGCGCCCTTCTCTCATCGACCTCAGCCAAAAAACCGCTCCCAATCGTTTTCGCAGTGCTACCAGTGAATATCGGAGGGAGGGAGAGGGAAGGCAGACGGGAAGGGATACGTAGGGTGTTACGGAGAGGACACCTACACCAAAGCCTAATCCGCGGTTAACGACGTTACCGGGATTTTACGGATTGGCCGAGCGTCGGATTCGCAGAGGCTTCCTTTTAACTACGACATCGTAAAATACGCCCACGCGAATACGACGCTTCACGATTTTAGCCGAGGACCACCGAATTTTGTGAATTGAGAAAAAAAATATTAATAATCCTCCGCAGCGTCGTTCCTTAACTCGTACGACATTGAATTACAACGGTACAGTGTTGATTAATGATTTCGTTAATTATTAAATATTAATAATTTTTTATAATTCCTAGGATAATCGGTGCTTGGGAAAATTCGATAAATTAGCCAGATTCCCTTCGGATTCGATAATATATATACATATAGCGTATATGGAAAGTCGAAAATAGTCAAAGCCTGAAAATGATGAACCGGCAAGTGGATAAGGGTTGGCAAGCGCTAGACAGTCCTCGAGACCCTGTCGAAGGGGGTTGGCTTTTCAAATGGTATTACAGCGCGATCGAAATTGCTATTAGAGTTCCAAAGGGGTTGCTAGCCGTGAGTAGAAATAATGGCGCAAGGGTGACAACGATTATTCCGTGAATAAAGTGTGAATTTTCATCCCCTTTTTTCTTAGTCCCTTCAACCCTTAACTTTTTTTTTCTCCTTTTATTACCTAGTACGGAACAGAAACGCGCACGGAGGAACAAGGGGTGATTTTTTTCATTCCACCCCCCTTCATCCCCTCTTTCATATGCTTTCTATGAAGGAAGCGCCCGGTAAGTTCGTTTTAGGTACGTCACTGACAAGGTATGGGTAGTTCTGGGTGTATTCGTGGCGACTCGCGCCGGCAGATGGCAGCAGCAGCGCTTACTTTATATCAACCAATCGGAATGCCGAAACCATTCTTGCGTCTCCTACCACCCCCCCTGGCGAACCTCTTTGCTCGAGATTATTTACGCGCGATAGGGCTGGGAGCTTCTTAATGTTTTTGTCTCTTTAATCGGCGCTATTTTAGGAATTCGAAGCCGTGGAAGGAAGCCATTCGACAAATTGAAACGAAAACCTCCGCCATTACGGGGAATCGATCTGGTACCCCCTCCCCTCCCCTCCCCTCCTGCCGTCCCTCTCAACCCCCCACCCCCACCCCCCTCCTAACCGACTTCTCTTAATACTTTTTACCATCCTCCTTCTCTTTCTTTATTTCTCTTACGTACGCGTGAAACGAACACTATGTAACGGGTGTCCTAATGCGATAAAGAAAATTTTAATTTTGCGAAGTTAATTTTAAATTAGGTGAACAAAGAAAATTTTTACGAACGGAAAACTTTTTACGTATTTTACGTGTAAAGGAAGCCTTTCAGTAACGCAACTAGAAAAAAAATTTAAGGGTTGGTTAAGGGTTTAAGGGTTTTTTAAAAATAAAAATTTTACTTCGAACATCCCAGGCACGTACGACTCGGGTTCATGCCTGAAAGCCATTTACTTTCTTTTAACCTTCTTCTATCTTTATTTATCTTTTTTTTATGTAGTTTAACCTTTTCTTTTTTTTTCGATCTCTCTCTCTGTCTCTCTCTCTTTCCCTTTATAACCTTCCTTCTATTACGTTGTACCGTAACAACGGCAGTGTATGCTATCTGGACGACTTTATTGGTACACATTGATTCGTATTAGCTTGTACCTTTATTCTACCGTGTATCCACCTTATCCCTTTTATTATCTTGATACTTTTAATGCGTCCAATATTGAAAGCGCAATAGGCGTATAAAGTTTTTTCAACGATTCGATATGGGTACCCTGGAAAAGTAAATTTTATTTTTTTCAATAGGTATACATACGTTTGTCCTTGTTCTATGTTTAGAACGTATTTTAATTTATTTTTAAGAATAAGCGTCAAATTTTAATAGAAATAAAAATTTTTTACGAATGTCAAATTTTATATTCGAAAATCTTTTACATGGTTTACACATATGTGAATACGCAACTAAATATTCTTTACCTACACCCAATAACCTTTAACATTTCCACGTAATTCACACCCTCCGTAGATAAAAAGGTATCGTGGGATTTCAAAAGATTAATTCGAAGACCGAGAGATTTGCCCTTGCGAAATTAGCAACTGGTAGATAATTTTTCTTCGTCGTACTTTGAGGTAGACTTCAAAAAGATACTTCAAAGTAGTCATTAAATTTCTCTTAAAAAAAATAATATTATTGAAGTAACGAGTTTCAAAAGTATTCCAAGCTTTTTTTTCGAGGGTTCTAGCGAATCAGTGTAGAATTAAAAAAAAAAGTTAATAGGGTCTTCGAGAGCAAACGAAATAAAATAAACTTGATTAAATCTTCAAATCGAAATCGTGTTTCGAATTTTAATTCCGTTGACTTCACCCAATCACATTCTACTTTTTCATAAATCATTTTACTTAACTTCGCGTCTGGCACGGATTGAAGAAAAACCAAATTTGTTCGAAAGAAGATTTTTATGTAAAAAAATTCTCTTAAATTTTTTAAAGCCTCGTTCACATCCGCGAAATAATAATGTATAGCAGTCGTAGCGGTGCCAATGCGAAACCGTGGCGCCACCTGTTGATGCAAGAAACGCTATAATAAATAAGACTTCGACCAAGGTACTACAGGATAACGATAATTAATAAACAGACCTGGTTCTGCCTGATTAATCCGATATATACACAAAAATTATTAATACTATTCAAATTTACGTAAACCGCTTCTATATCGTATTTAACTTTTTTTTTCAAATTCATTATTTACTTCGTCGCTTAACGACCATGTGCCTAGCGCCATAGCTGTACGTAAGACCATGAGTATATCAGAAACCTAGATGGTCGATCGTGTTAGAAATTCGATAAGCATCGATTTTAGATCGTATATACAAATTAGATTCGAAAATTGAAATACGACGAATACCACAATTTTTATTGAAAAAATTTATAAATCATTAATCCACGATAAAAAATCTCTCAACTTCCCACAAACCCACGAGTTTGTCTTAAAAGAGGAAAAAAAGAAAAAACAAGCAAATAGAAGCGTCGTTGACATGAAAAAAAATACCCTTAATACGAAACACCTGAACGATATTCCTTAGTCTAAGGGATGACCCACACTGACCCTTTGCTGCTTTCAGTACCATCCATTATTGTCAATCCTTCTTACTTCCAGGCCATTATTCCTCATCCACTTTTATCCGGCGGTCGCGTTCCACCGTGTTGAATCTTTTTTTTCCACCCCCAACGCCACCCCTAACGTTATGTCGACTATTTCGTTCGTAAGGCGACTTTTGAGATAATTAAAATCCGTCGGGGTGTTATCATAGGGGGAGGTGGGAGGGGGAGAGGGGTAGGATGAAAAATAGGGGATGGAATTGGAAAGTTTGTCTAAAAAAAAAGTGGATCGTAGAAGTGAAAAAAAAAACTAATTTCATCGTCGCAAGATGGCGTCGTCTATATCGAAAGATAACAACAAGTCGCCAGAGAATCGTCTAACGCCCAAGGCACTTTTTTCTAATGTTTATTTTAAACGTCTTTTTTTTTCCATCCTCTCGCCCCTCCTCTCTAGGACGTTATCAGGTTCGCCCCGTTGCTACCGTAGGTCATGGGGGTAGGTCAGAGTCGATTGTGTGCTCTCGTAAGGTACTTCTGTAAGGTACGTCTTTTTACGGTATTATTACAGGTAATGCTTCGCGTTCCATAAACTCTCTCATTTTTTAATTTTGCTAATGGATTCTGGACAAAAATGCGAATTGTCGCTCGGCTTACTTTTTCCGAAAAAACAAGTGATACGAGCTTACAGCCATTATAAAGTATTACGTCTTTCGTCGAACATGGATTTATTTCTTTTTGAATTCGAGATAAGAGAAAGGAAGGCAAAAAAAAACCAGTCGCCGATCAAACGTAAGAGAGCGACCGAAAAAAAATTTTTTTTTTAAATAAAATTCAATAGAAAAAATTTTTATTACCCATACAACCCATAAGAAAAGCTTTCCGATATTATTTTCTTGCCTGCGGCCCTTTACCCAAGTCTTGTCGGAAATCCCACGAGATGGCAGCACCGCACGTTTCTCCTTTTCTTTTCCCCTGAACCACATTTACCCAAGATGATACACACGTATAACCTTCGCCGATAGTTTTCGCACGGATACACATTTTTAAGTGTGTATCTCTCGGTTCGTTCTTCCGCGTAATCGTATCGAGACACGCAGGTGAAATCAGATAAGGCCAGTTCTATAAAAAAGAAACGGGGAGGCTTTGTTAGCGTGGACTCGCGAGTGCGTTTCAAACGACTGGCCGGCGTAAGTACTGAATACACGTGTATCGTTTTCGCGGAATTCTCAGGGCGTGACTTACCCTCCCCTCCTGCCAGCAGCACCCCCTTTCGTCATCCCTCTTTCACTAAGCCACAACCACCCCTGGCATTTCTACCACCGTGCACTGCCAAACAACCCCTAACCTTTGACCCTCTCGCTTTCGCATTCCCACGTGTAAAATTCTGTCTTTCCGAAGAGCCATAACGATATTAGGCAGTATGCTGGGTCATACACGTTTTTTTTTCCTTTATCACCTCCCTTATCACTTTCAAATTTTTTATTCCTCCCCAGTGCTCGAAAGGCGTAAAATTTAGACTGCCTAAAAAAATTACCCTTTACTACCCTTAATTCCCAAGTCGGACCAGTTAAGCATCGTATAACCTTGATTAGGGACGATTAGTTTTTTTTGCTTTTTTTTTCCTTTTTATATATACAGTTCACGGAAAATCCCAGACGTCCACTGTTTTTTTTTTCAATGAACTTCATACAGGAACTTTCCATGGTGTCTTTACTTCGTGCTTTTTTTTTTCTTCTACCGGAAATCAATATCCTTCCTCTTCCATTTCCTATTAGAGTGCCTTACGGGCTTTTCACCACTCGCCCCTCGCCTTCTCTTTCGCTACCCCTTCTTGCCGACCCACCCTGTAGGTACTGGGAGAAAGCATGTCGAGAAGACACGTAAAGGCTACGAAAGGTAAGAAAGGGAGAACTGCCGCTGCCCAACCCTTGATAAAATATGCACGTGGCACAGCTAAATCTGGAAAAAGGGATCTACGATGCAATATAGAAGAATCAACAAGTAACTGCACTTTGGCTTTATCGAAGCTTCGCCACGTAGACGTAACAGTCGTTGAAACTAAAGAGTGGGAAAAATGATGGTGGGTTAAGAAAAAATAAATAAAATAAATAAGAGAAAAACTTTTCACTCGTTCTTCGTCTGCTTCTCGTGCTCGTTTTAAGATAAACAGAAATTATCACGGGTCGGTATTTTAAAATTTTTATTGTCAACCTATTCTCGTTACGTGAGATTTATAATTATGGGGGAAAAATAATGGTAATTAGCTCCCGAATCTTCTTCTTGTTCCTTGTGGTTTTATGCCCGAATAAAGGACCAAGGGCCAGAGCTTCCGAATAACGTTACGCGGTATACGAGTATGTATATGGTACTGTATAGAAAGCCCGGGAAAATTCAAACGTATATTAGAATCTAAGAAAATTTCCTGTATACGGATACTGATAATAATGCGGATATATTTGTAGAGATCCAATTGTCAATTTATTTGTAACTAGGTCCGCCAGAGAGAATTTTCGAAAAATTATTATCTCTTAGCCGGAATCAAACCCGATACCCAAGAACTACTACTTACCATTTTAAAAAAAATATATTCTACATCGGTCTAATTAGTTTTTTTAGGTACCTTTAGCAGGTTAAAAAATTTTTTAAAAAACCTTAACTTATAATTGTCGCGGATTCTACATATCCACCTTCCTAATACCACGAAAAAAAATATATACAGGGTTATCCAGTAGAAACGCACCGAAATTCCCTTTTGAGTCTTATAGTAAAACCATGTTCAGTTGTTCCGTTTGAGCTGAACAACCCGGTATATACATACTCCTAGATACCCTTATTTGATTCTTTATATTTTCTTTATATATTCTTTATATTCTATTATATTTGAGTCTTATAGTAAAACCATGTTGTTCCGTTTGAGCTGAACAACCCGGTATATACATACTCCTAGATACCCTTATCTGACATAGAATTTCACGAAATTGCTATATATAGCTATACATTATCGACGATAATCCCTGTTCCAGAAATCTCTAGCGATACGCTACAGATATACAGTTGAAAAAAAATAATTTTGACAGAAAAATCATTTCCAGGATTGCCTATATCATATTTTCAAAAAAATTTAGCACGTTGATTGCCCATGTCAAAAGTTACCGCAGTTGAATATAATTTCCAGCCAATCGACTGCGAACACCGCCTAGAGAACGGAAGGAAGATAAATTTAAGATGAGTCCATACAAAAAAAAAAAACCCCAACAAAATCCCCGCGGGGTGTGCACGTAAGCGAGTCCAGTAGGAGGGGAGGGAAGGTCGAGGCAAGAATGGAAGACGGCGAGGACGTGGAAGGACGAGAAGGTTGAAAAGGTTGTAGGACGAGAAGGAAAGGTGGAACGTCTAGCCCCAAACCCTCGACAGGAGGAAAATGCGGTACCGACCGCGTTACGTAGCAACCGTCAAGGACGCGAAGGACCTGCGTTCACAAGGGTTGGAAAAGGTGGATGAAGATAAACGAACCCTTGCTGGATACATGGGTAACTCTATATAAGGTATATACCCGGTTGCCAATTAGTAGTTCAGATTTCCTAATAGCCATCGTTCCAAGGGGATGTTCGATAGCCAACCTACCCTTAGAGAAATACAAGTCCGGTTAAACGTCCCGGTGATTTTTTTATACCTGTATAAAAATATAGAAAAAAAAAACAGTAGCTTCTAATAGCACGAAAAAAATTCAGCCTGTTCCAAGACCGCAGCCTCTTACCGCACATGAAAATTCTACCGGCCTAAGGGCGGGTTTAGACAGAGGCGACGCGGCAAGCCACAGGTTGCCGTGTACGGGAATAAAGGGGATGATACGTTTCGTCGAGGAACGAATCTTGGTGATCAGGAGAGGGGAGGAGAACGGGGGGGGTGCTATCTGGTACCATACTACAAAGATGGGATTTTACCCTGGAGCAGGAAGAGGGTGTGTTAGGAGGACCCAGAGTGGTTGCATCCTCTCCCAGGCACGTACCAAGACGGGGGCTTTGGGGGTTGTCGGGAGCCACGGGGACGGTCGATATAACCGGAGCCTCGGGGCGGGTATACAGGTATCTTCTTCTCTTACCCTCCTACATCTTCCATCCCTTACGCTCTTGCGTCTTGTTCTGCCTATTCCTGGCTTTAACCCCTGGTGTAGCTTTATTCTTTTCTATCTCGATTCTTTGTCTCTCGCGTGTCCTTTGTCTTCGGGAACCCTCCCATCAGGGGGATGAAATCCCTTTCGTCAATCGGCGGCAGCCCATTCTGAATACCTACCACGACCCTTAACATGTCCTCGATCTTCGGTCCATTTCTCACCCTATTTCGGACACGTGTGAGTATGGGAACTGGAATCCTCGTTACTTGGTGAAATATCAATTTTATTGGGGATCAAAGTAAATTTTTCGGCTGCTCTTATTTCTGGGGAATATTTTTTTTTGGAGCGAAGGGTTCGTAGAGATTTTTTTTTTTGGGTATGTAACGACTGAATTAGCGGGTAATTAGATTTTTTGAGGTTTTCATGCTTTGTTGTTATTTTTATGCGATGGGCAATAATAAAAATTATTTGGCGACAATATCTATTTTTTTTTAAAGATGATCTGGTATATTTGTGAATAGAATCGTTCGTGAAACACGGCAGTTTTATTTGTGTATGGTAAAGTTGAAAATTTGGGGAAAATAGGATATTTTTATTAAAATTATCTGAATTGTACTCGAAACTGTTCGATGGAATTTACTTGGCAAATAAAAGATTTTTTTAATACTATATTTTGCCAGAGGCACAGCCACTCCTACTGTG